>OZ026586.1:16411371-16538871 GCA_964020215.1 Aurelia sp. 3 sensu Dawson et al. (2005)
GGAGTTTTACCGAAAACAATATCTTGAGGCAAAACAGCAGGGCGTCCAAAAACAACTTCATATGGAACACATTTGGTGGCTTTGCTCATTGTCGTATTTAAAGCAAAAACGAGACAGGACAAGATTGAACGCCAATTCAATTGCTGAAGACGGCGATGTAGTAGCACTGCTCGAAGCATGTCCTTTACAGAACGGATGTTCCTCTCAGCAAAACCGTTTCCTTGACTATGAAAGCAGAGGAGCGACGTTTCTCGATGCCCAATGTGGTACAGATTTCTTGCATAACATTTTCATCCACATTAGATCCTTGATCTGAAAGGATATAAAATGGAGTGCCGTGAATGAAAACCCAATTTTTTAATAATGCATCGACGATCAATGGAACCGTTTGATCTTTTAATGGAACTGCCGAGATAAACTTGGAAAAAATGTCACCAATCAGAAGAATGTATTGGTAGCCACTGTTGTCTTTGGGAAGGTAAGCTATATCAATCGACATAAACTGCATGGCACTGGGAATGAACATTTCAACCAACGGTGCTTTTGGCGGAGCAGTATCACACTTAGTGCGCTGGCAGGTTTCACAGGAAGATATAAATGATCGAATGTACGCGTACATATTAGGCCAATAGGAACGATCTTTTAACAATGAATATACCTCACGCCCGACAACACCAAGTGATATCAAAGCATAAAAGTCAAAGAAAACATGGCAAAGACTTCTCGTTCCAACAGCTGCATCTCATGAAGAATATGCTTAAATCACTAAAGTTTGTGCCTTCCAACTCAGCAGAAATGAAAATTGATAATACATCGTGTTGCACTGCAGCGGAGGTAAAATGGGCAAGCAAAGGTTAAAAAATCTGACACCTTGGAAACATTGAATTTTTACCAGTTCAAAGAAAAGTGTGAATCAACATTTTTGGTTATCTTATTATGCTTCCAGCGTGCCCATTTTACCTTGTGGATCCTATTGCTATGCTTGTTTATGAGTTTCTGAAAATCATCAAAATAGCAGTCATTGCACTTGTCCATCGGAAGTAATCATTTTAATTCCAATAGACAGCATCCCCCTTGTATCTTGTCGGTCATTCTTGGAGCCAATATTATCCAGAACAAGAGGAAGTTTCCAGAAAAGTTTCAGAAGTTTACAAACTCTCGTCATTGAGCAGTTAACCAATATGTCCAACAAGTGGAACTCACTGTCCAGTACAAATAAGATATTCTTTATCATGTGCTCTCCATCTGTCCATTAAAGACATCTGTTGTCATAAACGAAATTTAGTTCTTGGATCCATAAACATGCAAAATTCTTCATTCGAAGATGTGGCCTAAACAAGCGGATGTTCTTCTGCTGTCGTGCTTTCTTTCTGGCCAGTTTGTTGCAAAAACACGAACGCACCATGAACAAGAAACTCAGATAATGCCCTTCACTAGTGGTAAAATGGATAACTGGTGTTTTTGGTAATGATCTGTTGCTTCGTTCAGAATTAAAAACTTTCTTCAAGCAAGCAGCACAAAGACCACGCCGTTTTCAAAACAATTTCTACGCTCTACTGTATTTTCCAAATGTCATGGCCTTGGAGGCGCTACCAGTGACGTCAAAGACAATGAGTTCGAATGATTGTACCGATAGACAATGGAAATTCTCTCAAAATAAGACCACCCCTCTCGTCCAAACTGGTGGAGCTTGCCAAGGAGTTTAAATCAAAATAAACTTAGTTTTAAACGTTTCTTAGATAAATCCACTACATTTTAGAATTGCATCGAAAAGGAAAAGTAACACCTCGTTCCCGTAAGAAACATTCAAAGTCGTCAAACATATTCACTTCCGGTCATTTTCCTATACACGCCCTACAAATGTACACGCCCTACAAATGTATAGGGGCATCAAAACGAGGCAAAACTACTCGAGAAAGGTGTTGTCGGGCGTGTACCTTGTCGATTCCAAAATGTGCGATATTATGGTATTCCTTGACAATCATTATGCGTAACGATGGAGGAATGACTGGACGTCCTGAATTTGTTAAGATTCCCTCCTCAACTCTCAATTGCTTTTGAACCCTTCTTAATCGACCTTGTAAAATCTCGTTGTTGGCGGATAGCTGTTTCAAAGTGTTGCTAATAGTTGCATCTTTCTGCTGCTCTTCTTTTAGTTGTGTTGAGAAACGAGAATTGTCTGTAAACAGTGCATAGATTTTTTCTTCAAACTGAGATTGTGGTTGATTTTCAAAAGCATTATCGTTTCTCGATATTGCATCAGCTTTACATTCTCTTTTCCGCGAATATACGTGATGGTGTAATCATATTCCTCCAACTCAGATATCCATCTGCCGACTTTACCACGAGGATCTTGCTGATTTCAAAGGTGTGTTAAAGGGTTGTGATCGAAGTTAAGGACAAATGAAGATAGGAATCAAATGTTTTAGCCGAATTTTGCTCGTGGCCCATGGCCGGAAACCACAAAAACCTCGTTTTTACGGACCAATCAGACGGCGAATAAGTGAAGAAAACAAAAGAAACGTGTGAAGATTTTTCTAAATTTTACCTACCTTCATAAAACGGAACCAGGACTAAAAACTGCTTGAAATTTCCCGAATTTTTTTGAAGAAATCTACTCTCCATAAGTTTGGGCATTAAAGTTTGGATGCCGGTCAAAATATCTCCCGATTCCAAGGAGTTATGGCACCTCAAACTCAGGACCTTTGTTGGTTTTCAGCTTTTCTGAGCTTCCAGCATTGTTAGTACTCAACTCATTCCTAAAAAGTCTTCTAAAACTTACCTGAAACATCATTAATTCCCATAAAGTCGATACAGTGGGACTGGGGACCTTTTCTTGCTTCGCAGATGAGCAAATCTGACATGATTTCTTTGATGTCCGAAACATGGCCTAGCTCTAGAATGTGCTAAATTGTATTTTTGAGTAAGAAATTTCAAGGGTACCCACCTCTTTTCGTCTGTTTAAGGCATCCTGTAGTTCTGTGTATGTGCCAGACTGTGCTTGGTCTCCATTTCAACATTTTCTGCGATAAATAATGCAACAAGTCGCAAGATAAATTTTACCTTCTGTGTTTCTTCGGCCAAACTTTCATCCGTGTCATCACGAATTACAACATTTGCTGCGCTCTGCGAGGCCTGGGGAAGAGGCGGGAAGGTGTCAAAATGTTACATACCACGTGATCACTTCACACGCCATGTCGTCGTGATTAGTGATGACACGGATGAAAGTTTGGCCGAAGAAACACAGAAGGTAAAATTTATCTTGCGACTTGTTGCATTATTTATCGCAGAAAATGTTGAAATGGAGACCAAGCACAGTCTGGCACATACACAGAACTACATGATGCCTTAAACAAACGAAAAGAGGTGGGTACCCTTGAAATTTCTTACTCAAAAATACAATTTAGCACATTCTAGAGCTAGGCCATGTTTCGGACATCAAAGAAGTCATGTCAGATTTGCTCATCTGCGAAGCAAGAAAAGGTCCCCAGTCCCACTGTATCGACTTTATGAGAATTAATGATGTTTCAGGTAAGTTTTAGAAGACTTTTTAGGAATGAGTTGAGTACTAACAATGCTGGAAGCTCAGAAAAGCTGAAAACGAACAAAGGTCCTGAGTTTGAGGTGCCATAACTCCTTGGAGTCGGGAGATATTTTGACCGGCATCCAAACTTTAATGCCCAAACGTACGGAGAGTAGATTTCTTCAAAAAAATTCGGGAAATTTCAAGCAGTTTTTTGTCCTGGTTCCGTTTTATGAGGGTAGGTAAAATTTAGAAAAATCTTCACACGTTTTTTTTTTGTTTTCTTCACTTATTCGCCGTCTGATTGGTCCGTAAAAACGAGGTTTTGGTGGTTTCCGGCCATGGGCCACGAGCAAAATTCGGCTAAAACATTTGATTCCTATCTTGGACAAATGTGGACCCAGCCAAGTACACATTCCAATGGCGAACTGCAAGAACTAAAGCGAAGGCTTCTTTATTGGTAGCAGACCAGTTTTTCTGTGCTTTTCGCAAGGCTGTGGAGAAATATGCCACAGGATGCAACTGGTCATCCGAACCTTTTTGAGATAAAATTCCGCCGACGGCGTGATTACTTGCATCGACCTCAACGACAAAGGGTTGATTAAGATCAGGAAATTTCAGTACAGGCTCTGATCTCAATTTCATCTTTAGTCGCATGAAAGCTTCTTCACATACATCTGTCAAAAATAAATGGTACATTGTCATTAGTAAGACCATTTCAGGGAGCACTGATGTCAGCAAAATTTGGTATGAATGCTCGGTAAAATCCGGCGAGACCTAGAAACCCTCGTAATTCTTTTTTCGTAGCGGGGCGTTTGTAAGATTCAATGGCTTCAGTTAAACGATTTTGAGGCTTGATACCAGTGCGGGACAGTTCGAATCCTAGAAAGTCAACCTTGTCACTAGCAAAAATGCATTTGGAAAGCTTTAAGGAAATGTCAGACTCCCTTAAACGTGCAAACAGTTGCTCGATACTCACAATATGGTCTTCAAACGTCTTACTGAATACTTCAATGTCATCCATGTAGGCCAAAATTCTATCAGAGTTAAGTCCGGATAAACTCATGTCAATCATCCTTTGATACGAGGCACCTGCGTTGCATAAACCGAATGGGGTTACATTAAACTCATACGTTCCTCTAGGTACCGAGAAGGCAGTTTTTTTGTCAGACTCATTGAGTGGCATTGACCAGTATGCAGAAGCTGCATCTAAGGTGGTCCAAAACTGTGTGCCATGCATTCTATCTATTATATCACGAATGTGAGGAAGTGGGTAAGAATCTTTCTTTCAAACATCGTTAAAGCCCCTAAAATCACACACAAATCGCATGGACCCATCTTTTTTCTTAACTAGAATGATTGGCGAATTCCAAGGAGAAGATGATGGCCGAATGATATTATTTTCTAACATTTCTTGGATCTGCTTGTCGATTTCGGAATTCCAAGCATGTGGTAGCCGGCATGGTTTACGTTAAATTGGTAACGCTTCATTTGTTACGATATGGTGTTGCATGTTCGTGACGATCTTTGTTTTTTTGGATTCTGTGCGAAAATATCACTGTATTGCGAAATCAATGTGGATATTTTGGCTTTTTCATTGACTGACAGATTTTCTCCATATACGATATTCTGATCCAGATTCAAGAACTTCAGCACTAGCCACAGTTTCCTCTATTGCAATTAGCGAACCAATTTTCTTCTCACTATTTAACTGACAAGATGTGTTATTAACATTGAGTAATGTTATTTGAAATACACCATTGATATTTGGAATGACGCGGCAACGGGTGGCATATACCCCAGGGGTGACAAGAAAAGGTTCAAAATCTGCTGTTAATAAGGCGAGAGATCGATTGCATTTGACAGTTACAACACTTTCTGTACGGGCAGGCAAATCAATGTCATCAATCAACAATACATTGCCAGATTTGCTGATTTTCACACAGTAATGCCAATTGTTTCCTAACTTGACCCTGTCCTTCTTGAAATCGAATTCAACGCTCTCAAATTTGGATAAAAATCTCTGTCCAGAATTACATTTCTGTAAGTTTTGGAATTTAGAATTTCCATCTCTTGAGAAAACACGTGTCCTTTTATGGAAATATTGACCATAGTAGCGCCAATTATACTCATGTCGTTTCCAGAAGCATCAACCAGTTGATTGGGAAATGGAATAATTTTTGATTGCAGACCCAGACTTTCAAAAATTCCCATATCCATTAATGAACAGCTAGGCCCAGTGTCAAGTAAAGCATTTATTGAATTGTTCTCAAATTTGACAGTCAAAACAGCAGAAAAATTGTCAGGATAAGTTTGGTTTTGGTTTGATTCGTCTTGGCCTAGTCATTGATAATTTGGGCACGACTTGTCCCATGAATCATGACCCTTATTGCCACAGGCCTGACAAAACCTTGAAGGGCATTCTCGGACATAGTGATCGGTGCTTTGACATGACCGACACCTTTGAGACTGGAAATTTGATGGCTGATATCCTCCTCTAAAGTTGCTTGACCGAGGACGAGACTTATTTTTGCCACGTGTTGCAAAGCGGTTGAACTTTTTGTCAAAATAATTGACACTGGGTGAATCTTCAGTACCCCCGGGAGCTCCCACAGACATACCTTTCATCTTTGCCAACACTTTATTGGCTATTGAATCAACAAGATCTTCTGTCTTGATGGACATACAATGACCTTGTCGAGGTGACGCAAAGGATTCAATACCAGCGATTTGTAATCTTGTTGTCTCCTTTGCCAAGTCATTCAAAGAAGCAGTTGATAGCTTAGGCAATGATACGATGGCCCACAGGGGACATGCAGCATTTGCTAAGTTTAACGCACACAAAATCAGATTGCTGCGCACAAAATCAAAAAATCTCTCACAAATTTACCTTCCATGTACAATTTCAAGGTCGCTGCACACAAATTTGATTTGCTGCATACAAAGTGGGTGCTGCAGCACACAAATTCAGACTTGCTGCATACAAACTCCTGTTGCAGCACACAAATTGCGGCCTGCTGCATACACACTTGTTGAAACAGCAGACAAATTTAGACTTGCTGCATGCAAAGCTCTGTTGCAGTTCACAAATTGTAGCCAACAATTTTGTTCAAGTCTTTTAGGTCTGCAAGTTTGATCAAATTGATCTGAAAAGTGATTTTGATCTTGATTTGATTCTGAGGACGACTGATTTCTTGTTTACTACAATGTTCGACAATCAAACCAATGGTTTGCACTTAGAGAATTGAGCCTTGGGGCAAAACGAAAAACAAGGAGCTACCATCTAATATTTCACATTTAAATTTTGTGTCTTTCAAGCATCCATTCCACCGTGGTAGCTTATCCCAATTCGTCTCCACTAATCAGCGGCGTGGCCAGGGTAAATAAAGTGGGGGGGGCAAAGGAGGGAGGGGGTCTGGGGGCGAAGCCCCCAGGAAAATTTTTGGGGCCACGCCCTTTACTTTGGCGTAGAACGCATCTCCTAATATCATATTCACCATTAGCGATAAGGAAACTTTTCATAATTTTGTGGCAGTTGCTCTATGAATTAAAGCACGAGGAAAATTTTTTGAAGAAAAGTCCTTTGACTTGGCGCAGAATGCATCCTCTGATTCCATATTTACCAATGCTAAATTGGAAGGTTTGACAATTTGGTATAAAGTATCTTATACATCAGCTAATATATGCTTCCTAACTATTTTTTCTCTTTCTTTTCTAATGAAGACAATTATATAAATGAAGTTAGAGAGAAAAAAATTTACAATTCCATCTATGTCGTACATTTCCTGGTAACCAGTATTTTACACAAACTAGATATTAGAGTACCTTTGGTTGAGCCAAAAAGTTCCTATTCTTGAAAATTCAAAGCACGAAGAGAAGAGTACTGAGTGGTTTGGAATGAATCAATCTGCTTGATAGTTGAGAGATTGAAGTATTTTATGAACACTGAAAGTATATAGGTAAATTTGACTTTGAAAAATTTCATGGCTTCGATTGCCCGGCGAAAAAGGGTGAAAAAAACTTGATCAAATGAGCGAAGTACGATTTTCACTGATGAGAGATGTTGTATGCATGTTTGTTGCCATGGGACTGCAAATTTTTCAGTATTTGTCTTACAACCTATTTCTTTTATAACAAGTCTTGAGGGAGAACGCCTTTGCACATTGCTGTATGTGAGGAGATTGCTTATGATTTGATCAAGTGTTTTAGGCCCATTTTCAGGCATTTCGCAAACAAGAAATGTCGTGAAGTCGAGCTTACCTTTATTTTAGTCCTCTTGAAAAAGCGGGAAAAATCACAAAAATCACATTCAAATCAAAAGGAGACTTACAAATTGCCATCATGTAGTTCAATTACGTAATCTCATCCGGCCATTTCTGGGAAAGAATTTTACCAAACCTATACCCCACCATTTTCTCTTCAATTTTGAAGGAATCTCGAGGACCATCTTTTGGCAAAAGTGGGGGGGGGGCAATTGCCCCCCCATACCACCCCGTGGCCACGCCACTGCCACTAATAGACATTTTTCACATGTACACCGACAAAGCAAGCCATAGATCATTCCTGTTTATAAGCTGCCAACGTGATGCCTCGACTCAACAGGTTAAAACTTGTCTTGGGACCATGCGCTGAAATTTGAGATATGAATAACAGAGATGATAAAATCTCAACACATTTGTCACATACCTCTGTATGGGTTTTTCCCTGAGACAATTGGATGCAATTTACTAGCAGGCAAAAAAAGTTTGTTATGGAAATTATGCATATTAGTTTTACGTTTATCAGGAACCAAACAAAGAACGACGGGCTTAAGGGAATGTCACCAAACAATTAAACCGGTAAATTTGATAAAATGAAATACACATATTTGTTCATAAGAAACTAAGAATTGAGGCCAGTACTGAAAGTTTCTTAGAATTAGTAGATTTTGAGTACCAAGAGTTAAAAAGCTACGTGTGCCCTTGTGGACTATTCAAAACAATGTTATCTGATGCCATTCGGATGTTAGACATCACTCTAGTACATCCCGAGTAAAATGATACAGAAAACAAGGGAAATAAAGTAAACATATGTCAAGGATTTCCTTTGTTAAAAAAAGTTTCTAAAGTCATATTGTCCCAGTACTCGAGTGTCTAATATTTTTGGCGATCTGAGAGTTGAGTTTCTTATAAAAAAATATGTGTATGAAATGAAAATCTTGCAACAAATATCATTTCCGTTTGATTTACCAAATAATCCATGGATCTTTTGTGAAGAAGTGAGACAAGAGTTTAAAATTTTTTCAATTGACAAAACGCTTTAAATGATTTGCCTGAATTTTGTCAATTTGCTTTAATTTTGAGAGTTAAGAAGCCAATTATTGTTTGAATCACGAGTCATTTCCCTGCGACAACACAAGCCTTGAATCAAAGCCTAAAGTGATTATCTTTTTGATTTCATAAACCCTATCTGGACCGGGGGGGCTAAATTAGCCCCCCCCCCTCCAGGTTTTTTCTATGTAACTTTTTTTCGCTAAATCCCAGGCCAATAATTTTTTTGACTTTTCCTAAATATCTTTGTCACATCTTCTGCCAAAATTTTGTCAAGATATCTCATGTATTTTTTTAAATATAATAATTTTTTCAGAGAGTAGTTTTAATTTCTTGTTTGTTTTACGGTCAAACCCTTTAAAACTTCAAACTAAGATAATTCTTAACATAAGTGAGATACTGGATGAAATTTTCTGTGCAACCATTAATCAATAAGGGAATATCAAAAATACCTACTATTTTTGTCTTATTTTCATATTACGTCATTGATGACGTCATATATGTAATGAATTTAGGTAATAAATACAAGATTGCAAATTTCATAATTTTTTCGAAAATTCGTGTTTTTATGATATTTTGATGTTTTATCTGTTAATTAAACTTCAAGCAAGCATAATATTTCACGCGAGTGAGTTTTTACAGTAAAATTCGTAGGAGTACTGTTTTTGGCCAAAAACAAAGAAAATTGATGACGTCATCGAAAATATAACAATTAGAGTAAAATAAACACAATATTCAGACTTTTCAGATCAAGTTACATAAGATAGCCAAGTTTCATCTTTATAGCCCGTGTCAATTTGGAGCTCTGAGGGGGGGCTAATTTAGCCCCCCCCCCCTCGGCCTGAGGATGCTCAGAAAAGCCCGGTCCAGATAGGGTAACATTGACAATATAAATTATCCTATCAGCCAATCAGAAGTTGGGAAGTAAAAGCAAGCATAGCAACAACAGCAACGCTCTTTGCATGCTGCAACACCCATTATGTATGTAGCAGGCCTCAATTTGTGTGCTGCAGCAGAAGTTTGCATGCAGCAAGTCTCTGAATTTGTATGCTGCAGGACCAACTTTGTATGCAGCAAATCAAATTTGTGTGCAGCAACCTTGAATTTGTGCATGGAAAGTAAATTTGCAGGCGATTTTTGATTTTGTGTGCAGCAATCTGATTTTGTGTGCAGCAATATTATTTCGTGTGCGCTAAACTTAGCAAATGCTGCATGTCCCCTGTGGGCCATCGTACAATGACTTCAAAGCAATCTGTATCTTTTGATGCAATCCTTTAACAAAGTAATCTTTGGCAACTGTCTGTCGTGATTCATCGTCAAAGGTTGGGTAGGCCAGTTTTACCAACTCTTGTATTTTGAAAGCGAAAGTTTGAGGAGATTCGTCGTGATTTCTTGTACGGCTGGATAATTCGTGTATGGCAATTTCTCTATCTTGGTTTCCGAGCTCGAATTCTTTCATCAATTCACCTTTTATTTTATCAGGGTCTTTCTTGTCCGCTTCTGACAATCGCAAATACACGTCGAAAGCCCTTCCTTCCAATCGACTGGCCAAATTTTGAGCTGCTTTTTCGCCTTCAAATCCTCTTAGTGCAAAATGTAAAGAGATTTTCTCGCTGAAAATCTAACGTCTCCTGCACCATCAAAGCTTTGTAATTTTTTTCATGTTGAATTATTCTGTGATAGTAATGTTAGTCGCTAATATCGAAGCATTTCGAATCTTAGTTTACTATACCGAGTACTATCACAGAATAAACAAATGTGTGACAGTACAGCTACATGTGCACAAAGGAACCAAAGCGGAACAGCGGGAACCGGGGGTAACCTGACCTACACTATTTGGGAAGCTCGAGCCCCCTGCTTCGTACCGGCATGCTCAGCGTTCATTGCATATGGTGCAATTTTGGACAAGCTTTCCTTCTTCACAAAGAGACAAATCATCTTCCACCAAAAAGCAGAATTATTGAATAATTGACATTATATTGCCAAAAGCCATTGTTGTGATAGTGACATTTTTTGTGAAAATTTATGTGCCCAGATTTCATCTGTAAGAGGTTTTTCTTCAACAATGTTTCCTTGCTCCTGAAAGACTTTTGACACGCCACGTTTTTGTTTACTTGCAATAGTAGTTCTGATGAGCTTCCTCAAACTGCTTACAATCATTCTTTACCACCCTCGCATTGTAATCATGTTGGCAGTTGATAAAAATGTTGCATTCTAATGCCTCCCTTTCCTTGAGCTCACACGTAGCTCAGAGTTCAAAAACTAAACCATCAACACCATCATTTAGGTAGGTAGGTTTCACATTTAACGTGGCTGGCCTGCGAAAGTCTGAGAGACTTATTTCCAGCGGGGGCCACGGATGTTTTATCATCGGCCCGCCACAGCTACCCGCCGCAGCTACCACATTTACCTCACATGGCTCTGGTCGACCCGGGCTAGAGTTACGGACAGCGACCAAACTGTCCAGCGCGGATTCGAACCTCGGCCGTTCTGACCTTTGGCTTACAAGTCAGTCGCCTTATCCACTCGGCCACGCGCTCTTGTTTCTGTATCGTCATCAGAATCAGTTTCCTCCGCCTCAACTGCTTTTATGCCTTGGCGAATTTGTCTAAAAGGTCGAAAAGGCACTGAAAACATAGCATCGGAAAATCGAATTTTTCTCTTTCATAGTTTTCGAATCTGTTTCACATAGGTGCGCCTTAATTCATTGTACACACTTTTCACAACTTCAGAGCATTCAGGCTTAATCAATCTGCTTCTTAACTTTGGCTTTCTTAATTTGGTAGGCGGTTTATTTTAGTGTAATAAAGATATGCTTTGAAATTGTAAATGATGATTGTTAATTTCATCCTGAAAGAGACATTGGCGGTTGATGAGAGTCATTCTTGCTGCACCGAAGGATCATCAGATCAGGAGACGACTTGAAAACGATATCTATTAGGAAAGTTGGGCTTTCTGTGTTGAAATATATGCTATCATAATGAATAATGTGAAACTGCCATTCTGCTGTTGTTGCAGTTGCTCATTAGCTGCCGTTTTTTTGTTCTTTCATCCAATCACAGGCATCGACATCGTCCTTTTGTTCTTTGGTAACCATGGTGATACACCGCCAGCTCCCATGATTTCTTGTTTAACTCGTCTAGAAAGCTATTTCACAACGTTCAGCAGCAACTAGCTGTTAACGAAGTAAAGTGAGTGCTGCTAAAAGCTTTAGTGTACTTGATACTACTATTTCTGCAAGTTCCTTGTTATATTGATTGCAGTAGTAGAAATAGCAGTGCAGTACACTGCGACGGTTCACTGATGTCATAATACGTAATATAGTTGCCTCAACTTCAAGTCGAGTATGGAGGAGGTCAGTAGTGTGAAGAGAATACAGCTTTGTTTTACAATGCTTTGTTTTACAATAGCAGGGTCAGATACGGAAAGAAAACAAGACTTACCTTGTTACACTAAAACTAGTTGTTAATATTGTTAAAGGAAGTGTTGCTCAGCAGGGAAGCTTTTGCTCGACCCAACAATTTATTACAATAGAGAACAAAATGTAATTTATGTTTGGGACGTAGCATCATTGCTTTCGAAATTATTTGGGAAGCTCGAGCACCCTGCTTCGTACCGTCATGTTCAGCGTTCATTGCATATGGTGCAATTTTTGGACAGGCTTTCCTTCCTCACAAAGAAACAAATCATCTTCCACCACAAAGCAGAATTATTGAATAATTGAGATTATATTGCCAAAAGCCATTGTTGTGATAATCACAATTTTTGAGAAAATGTATTTGCCCAAATTTTATCTGCAAGAGGTTTTTCTTCAACAATGTTTCCTTGCTCCTGAAAGACTTTAGACACGCCATGTTTTTGCTTACTTGCAATAGTAGGTCTGATGAGATTCCTCAGACTGCTTACAGTCATTCTTTACCACCCTAGCATTGTAATCATGTTGTCAGTTGATAAAAATGTTGCATTCAAATATCTCCCATTTCTTGAGCTCACACGTAGCTCAGATTTCAAAAACTAAACAATCAACATCATCATTTGTTTCTGTATCATTGTCATAATCAGTTTCCTCCGCCTCAATTGCTTTACATAGCATCGGAAAATCGAATTTACCTTTTCATTGCTGCGAAGCAGCCACCTATTTCTGCGCAGTGGCTTCGCTAGGCGTGATCGATTCTCGATGCTAGTTTTTCTGTCTGTTTTCAACAATTTTGCAAAGTGACTTCGGTCAGCGGCTTTTGGAATGGCATCGGAATGGTTGGAATTCACTTTTATTCGCAACAAAAGAACATTTGCGTCACATATCTGTATACGGAATTGTTCCGTATACAAATTCACTAAAGGTAGGATCGCCACTGGTGTGATGTTTATTATCTCAACAGAATTCTCAATTCACTATTTCGCGCAGAAACATAAGATTCGCCATCTTGTCTCGTGCTGCTCGCTCTCTACCGATCTCCTAAAAGTAACTAAACTCGGTCCCAGTTCTCTACTGTCCGAAAGTGTCCACTACTGATGAACATAACGATATAATAATGATAAAGCACCGTACATCTGTAGCCAATATACCGATTTGTCATGCATCACAATTCAATAAGTGTAAACTGCGGAACAAGGGAATGGACCTGTGCAAATAATAGAGTGCGCAGCACTCTCTGACAATCGTTATTTCTAGTAGTTTTCGAATATGTTTCACATAGGTGCGCTTTAATTCATTGTACATTGTACATTAATTCATTTTTCACAACTTCAGAGCATTCAGACTTAATCAATCTGCTTCTTAACTTTGGCTTTCTTAATTTGGTAGGCGGTTTATTTTAGTGTAATAAAGATATGCTTTGAAATTGTAAATGATGATTGTTAATTTCATACTGAAAGAGACATCGGTGGTTGATGAGAGTCATTCTTGCTGCACCGAAGGATCATCAGATGAGGAGACGACTTGAAAACGATATCTATTAGGAAAGTTGGGCTTTCTGTGTTGAAATATGTGCTATCATAATGAATAATGTGAAACTGCCATTCTGCTGTTGTTGCAGTTGCTCATTAGCTGCCGTTTTTGATTACAAAGTCCACTTTGTAATCTAAGAAGGGGCTTCGATGTCAGTCAGTCAGAAAGAAAGTAACCCACTTCCGTCATGCTTGTTAAAGCAATTGATCAACGTTTTATCTCTGCTAATTGGCACTGAAATAAAGAAAGCGCACATAAAGCGCATACAAGACAGAAGTTTCCCGTGATCCTATAGCAACATTTGACGTCGGCTTATTTCATGTTAGACAGATTTGACACCATAAGATGGATAAATTACTAGGATGTTTACCCTAGCACAGCAACAAATTCACCCAGAATTGGCACGTTCTTGACTTCATTAGCAGCTTAATTATGTCAAAACAATCGTTTTCTAGAACGAACGAATCATTAGCCACTTATTGATAGTACTCATTATGCAAATAACTCAACTTTAGAGGATGATGTAACCGGCGGCCTGCACAGAGGCTAGCATTTGCAGCATAACCAAAGGTAGAAGGACCCCCTCCTACACAGCAACGGATGCAATCATCGCAGGTGAAGTTGAGACGAAAGGTGCAGAATCCCAGCAAGCAATGGCGCCATGGACTGGGGGAAGGGACGTGATCACACTGAACCAAAACATTTTCATGCATATCATTCTGCACAGAGGAATCTTCGTAACTGCTTGTCTCAAATTAGATGCCCGCGAATAGCAACAACTGAAACGTTCTGTAGGGTTCTGCATAAGTAATTTTGCGTTATCGTAAATCTCACATGACATCTCATTTGACACAGATGCACCAATAGTTTTGTGCATGAACTATAAGCAAACTAGGGGTAATGACTTTTGATTTTTGCGTATCATTCTCGTTTGACATAAAGACCAAAATATTGCCTTTGACATTGAGGCGATTCTTGTCCTTATACTAGGTGCTCGATTTTCCATTGAAGGCGACTTTAGCAGCAACACTCATCTGTCTGACTGTAGCAAAAAACAGAATCAACGATCATTTGGGGTTATGAAGAAATCAATAATCAGATATTCTTATGCTTGTTTAGCTCAGGACGGACTTTGTAATCATCCAAAAGGATCTTATGTTTTTTTTCTTACATCCGATCCAGGGGTGGAAAAAGTATCGGACCATGGGACCATTGGTCCCAGAAAATATTTTTGGCTCCCAGAAAGAAAAAGATTAAATCTAAGAATGTGCAATGTAATCTGCTAAAATTCTAGAAAGAAAGAATCAACAACATGTAAGTATGAGACAAAGTAAATCAGTGAATGAAATAGCAATGATTAGTGAATCACAGTTTTAAGATGTGCTGCAACAGGTACTGTACAACCAGTAGCATCCTGTTTTTCTTGCCTGACAATTCTTAAGAATTCTTGAGAAAACTGTTAGTTTCTCAAGAATTTTTGTTCTAGAGTAATATTAGGCAATCTTTTATACATCTCCAGATTTCTTATCAAAACGTGAAGAATTCTTGAAAATTCTGAAGAATTCTTGGGTACATTTGTCATGTTAATTGCAAGGCCTGTACTTTACTTTTGTATGCCTTACGCACAGAGAATCATATACATTGTTGCCACAGCTTTATTCCATATGCACTGAATTGGCTGGAAATGACAAAATGAGGGTTTTTAGTTGGTCTGGAAGATCAAGGAAAAGAAACTTGTCTAAATTGTTTGAGATCATTTCATAAGTAAAGGGTCCTTTTGATGCACAACTTTCTGAAAAGGTACTTCACACACTTTGGAATGTTGTTTTATCTAAATTTTCTCACTTATGACTTAGAATTGCATAACTATTGTTCAAACTTTAGTAAATCTGTTCAATTCATGAAGTTTGATTTAGAAACCCTTTGAAATGATTGAAAGCCTAGTGTTGGAGACAAGACTTCATTCATGGGAATTCAAAGTTCCAAACAAACCAAGAAGCAAACTTCAGAAAAGTTTAATTTCTATGTCAGAGGTTTTTCTTTTAATTTCCAATCTTCTCTTAAGTTGCTTGCTCAGCCATTCTATTGATGTTGAACATTTCATGTCTCAAAACCATACTGTTTCTACTTCAAATACTAAGTGGTCAGTTTTTTGACTAGCAGTTGCCTTTATTTCTTGTTTAGCGTTCAGAAAATTTTTCATTTTCTGACTTCGGTCCCAGAAAGAGAAAAATATTTTCCAGGCATCGACATCGTCCTTTTGTTCTCTGGTAACTATGGTGATACACCGCCCGCTCCCCATGATTTCTTGTGAAACTCATCTAGAAAGCTGCTTCACTACGTTCAGCAGCAATTATCATGTTGTTGAGTATTGATGATCTGTAATGTTTTATCACAGCAAATATTACCACCCTAATTATTCCCTATTTCCTCTTTTCATTAGACCTGTTGAGAACGCCTCTTGGAATGGGCAGTGGATTTATTGCTGATGCGCAAATAACTGGTACTTCTAAATACACTAGCGCGGGGCATGATGCTGACAAATGGAGTTGGGACAATGCTAGACTTAAGATAACAGGTAACAGATGGTGCAGCAAAGTACCTATTAACTACAATGATTACGTTCAAGTTGATTTTAAAGAAGTTATAACATTGACAGGAGTAGCAACTCAAGGTGATGACAGCTATGCTCAGAGCTATGTGAAGAAATTCTATTTGGAAGTCAGTTGTGATGGCACTGCTTATACTGATGTAGCTGACAAATTTGGAACAGGACAGGTTAGATTCATTCAATTACCTTGAATAATCAGTTATTTTGTGGTTACAAATTTTGTCCTACTGAACTTTCCAAAATGACAATAGTTTTCAACGTGCCAACGTGATAAATGATAGCTGCTTGGGTGCGTTAATAGTGAGTGTTTTCAAGCAGCTACAGGTTGAATGCGTACCCAATGTGTATCAGCTGCAAAATGAAAATGTGAAAATGAGCATCATCACGATTATTATTAATCACATCAGTAGAAAAGCGAATTTGTGTTTTTTCCTGCTTCTTTTTTGCGTGTGTGTGAGCCTTTTCTTTGTTGTGTACCAAATTTTTCCAAGAGAACAAATTATTTTTGTTCAGATAAGAATTCACAGTGCAGCTACATTCCTACTATACTTTCTTATTACAACTATACGACATTGCGGGGACGATACCAATTCGAACGACATGACATGACTACTCCTTGGTTACATGAAAAACACAAAGGCAAGACAAGTACATCACGCAAAAGAATGCAACCAAGGAAGAAAATCATAGACAGTCAACATACAAATAGATAAGTTAAGGTAGCTTGCAACCAAGTAATTATAATTGATGAAGAGATGAACAGAATGAAGAGTGCAAATTAATGAAGTTTGAAAATTCATGATACCTAGAGTACTGGCTAGATTGAAGTGAATTGAATTCTGAATGACAGCCCAGATACCCAGGTATTTTTGCCATTTTCTCGTGTTTTTCAGCATCAAAGATGCGACTTTACGAAAACATTATTTGCGAAATGCTAATGCACGTAATATGGCCTAAGAATGTCATTCCATGTCATCTCTGCGAAAACTGTAGCAAGTTGTTGGACGCACTACGCAAGTCGCAGCATCACCCATTGAACTGAATGCTTGATAAAACATTCAGACTAAAATGTTGAGCGAATAGAAGGAATCACGTCATAAGTCTAGCAGGTTGCAGCAATAGACCTTTTCAAAGAGGTCTGGGACGGCGCGCTACTTTTCTGGAAGATGGCGGATACACGGGAATCTTCTCCGCGATGCTGAACTGGAGTTACAGTGGGAAGAGTTGTGAACAAAATATGGAATTTAACTCTAGTTATATGGTTCATGAAAGAGCAAGGGGGCTTCAGCATGAAAACAAATACCTGCTTATCACATGAACGCAATGTTTAACACATTTTACGAGGAGGAGACATTTATACCTTCGAGTTGTTTCAGCGAATTTGGACTTCGTGATGACCTCAGACTCTGTCAGATAAATTTAGATAAATTTAGATTTCTGTTTGCGAGTTGGGCTTATCCCCCAATAACTGCAGGAATACGAGCAGTCGTATGTATCGAGAACTGTTAAGAAACAAACAATGATTCACATTTCTTCTTTCCAATGCTAAAGTTACCGACCATGCCTTTCCAAATCAATTCTGCTACGCTAATGAACAGTTTCTTCGATCTTTTGATTTGTTCACATGCGCCTAACAGAGTTTGGAGTGTTTTGAAATAAAGGACTTCTGTATGCACTCGTAAAATAAGGCCACTTACCTGCTCCAGACAGCTTAACTTGCACAAGATTCCCATTTACTTATTATTTGTAAAAACTCTTGCTCCGATTGAAAAGTCAGCACAACAAACTGCACAACTGCTCGCAACCAATAGACCTTTTCAAAGAGGTCTGGGACGGCGCGCTACTTTTCTGGAAGATGGCGGATACACGGGAATCTTCTCCGAGATGCTGAACTGGAGTTGCAGTGGGAAAAGTTGTGAACAAAATATGGAATTTAACTCTAGTTATATGGTTCATGAGAGACCAGAGGGGCTTCAGCATGAAAACAAATACTTGCTTATCAAATGAACGCAATGTTTAGCACATTTTACGAGGAGGAGACGTTCATACCTTCGAGTTGTTTCAGCGAAGTTTGGACTTCGTGATGACCTCAGACTCGGTCAGATAAATTTAGATTTCTGTTTGCGAGTTGGGCTTATCCCCCGACAACTGAAGGGCCTGAAGGAATACGAGCAGTCGTATGTATCGAGAACTGTTAAGAAACAAACAATGATTCACATTTCTTTCCAATGTTAAAGTTACCGACCATGCCTTTCCAAATCAATTCAGCTTGAGCTAGGTACCCTAATGAAAAGTTTCTTCGATCTTTTAATTTGTTCATATGCCCCTTACAAAGTTTGGAGTGTTTTGAACTCGTAAAATAAGGCCACTTACCTGCTCCAGGCAGCTTACTTGCACAAGATTCCCATTTACTTATTATTTGTAAAAACTTTTGCTCCGATTGAAAAGTCAACACAACAAACTGCACAACTGCTCGCAACCAATATGTCACTAAGACTTTGCCTCCAAACAAAACAATATACTTATTACTTTAGCAAATCTTTGACTTGGAATCTCTTCCACATTTTACAATCAAGAAACGACTACATTTTTTATGTTTTCGTTCTGAAATCCACAAGTGTTTTGTCGCAAACCAGTTTCTTTTTCGGCATCTAGTATATATATTTCTTAAGTTCGCACATATTTGCTGTTGTTCTTCGTCGCATTGCGGTGTTCCTGCTTTCAAACAGTTTCTTTTTGTTTGATCCAAGAAGCTGAGAACGAAATGACGAATACAAATTTGACGAGGAATGTTTTCCCGCCAAAGTCTCTCTTTTGCTACGAGGCTCAAAGGGTCTAGGAGAGGAAGGAGATGTTTGCCCCTATACGTTTGTACCAAAGTGCCTTCGTATATCCTTAGTTAGGGCAATAGATAAGCTCAGTTTATTCATAAATAAAAATCTAACATTTCGCAACTAATTATCATACAATCCAAATTCAACGAACTCGAAGAAATAAACTTTTCCTTGTAAAATATCACTTTAATGTGATCACTAACTCTTTAGTTTGATGTTGTAAGATTTTGCGGGCATTTCTGGTCCTTTGAGTGCACATTAACTCGAGTTAATTTCGGTTTTTGTTGTATTACGTCGCCCACTGCAACTGCATTTTAACGTTTGCAATGCGAAGGGGATTCCCCTTCGCAGCCTGTCCGCCATCTTCCAGAAAAGTAGCGCGCCGTCCCAGACCTCTTTGAAAAGGTCTATATGTCACAAAGACTGCCCCCAAACAAAACAATATACTTATTACTTTAGCAAATCTTTGACTTGGAATCTCTTCCACATTGTACAATCATGAAACGACTACATTTTGTTTGTTTTCGTTCTGAAATCCACAAGTGTTTTGTCGCAAACCAGTTTCTTTTTGTTTCATCCAAGAAGCAGAGAACGAAATGACGAATACAAATTTGATGAGGAATGTTTTCCCGCCAAAGTCTCTCTTTTGCTACGAGGCTCAAAGGGTCTAGGAGAGGAAGGAGATGTTTGCCCCTCTACGTTTGAACCAAAAGTGCCTTCGTATATCCTTAGTTAGGGCAATAGATAAGCTCAGTTTATTCATAAATAAAAATCTAACATTTCGCAACTAATTATCATACAATCCAAATTCAACGAACTCGAAGAAATAAACTTTTCCTTGTAAAATATCACTTTAATGTGATCACTAACTCTTTAGTTTGATGTTGTAAGATTTTGCGGGCATTTCTGGTCCTTTGAGTGCACATTAACTCGAGTTAATTTCGGTTTTTGTTGTATTACGTCGCCCACTGCAACTGCATTTTAACGTTTGCAATGCGAAGGGGATTCCCCTTCGCAGCTTATCCGCCATCTTCCAGAAAAGTAGCGCGCCGTCCCAGACCTCTTTGAAAAGGTCTATTCATCATTTGTTGTCCTGAAATACTTGCTAACCTCAAGGCGTTTCGGATATCTTATTATGATTATTTTCGTAGTGCAGGCCAGTAGTTTGTTTATTTAGTTATAAAATTTACAAGGATACATTTCAAAATGTTTTAGGTTTTCAAAATGTTTTAGGTTTTGACTAAATCGAATACAGCTGGCTTTCAAACCCTGCAGAGGCAAGAAACGTTGGATTTGGATCAACCAATTTTGCAAGCAGTGGAGTTCTCTTGCCCTTACTTTTGGCAAATTATTCAAGTAATAGACCATTTGCCAATCATGAAAAAGGGACTGAGGCAAGCGCGGCCAATTCCGACAGCCCTAGTTAGAGTCGGAAGTCCGGGGAATCATCTCCACTTCAGTGAAAAGCAAGCCTCACTGAGCTGTCTAGACTGTGTGCAAACTTGAATATTGTGTTTTTTATTTCCCCTTCCATGAGCTATCTGGTACTTTTCCATTATGTTAAGTGTTTTCCCTAGATTTTCGAGCCATTTCTCATTCTTTCATTCATTTTGGAATGTGCCTCGACGCCCTTTAATTCGATGTATTTTGATACAATTTAACTTTTGAAAGAAGATTCGAAGGAAAATCTATGAAACTCATAGATCAACCAGGAAACCTAAATGTGCTTCAAGCAGGTTTTAATTTTTACTTGTACTTTTTGCCTCACGATATTCTTCTTGAAGAAGATTTAGTTGCCTTCTCCTCTAAAAATCAACTGAGGGGCAGAAACTTCCACGGGCAGAAAGTTTCACGATTTTTGCGTTCTTTGGCATTTTTCGCGAAAGTTTCTGCCAACGCATAATCTAAATTCAAAATTCGCGAAAGTTTTTTGCTCGCGAAATTACAGAAAATCCTCGACAAACAAAAGTTTTCCCAACTTCTTTTTGGTTTCTTCAATCTTTTGCGTTGCTGTTACTTAATCACCCCAATATTTAGTCTCCTGGGCCATAAAGCTTTGTAAATTGTCACCGTGACTGTTAAGGCGAAACAGAGGGTATTGTCAATAGTGGGGCGAAACACTTGTTGTTTAAAGGCCCTGTATCTGTTAGCCGTGAAACGAAACATTTTATCGCTTCCTTCCTTTGTTTAGTCAAGAAGGGGTACTTTTTTTGTAGACACCCGGTAGAAAATTGTGTTTTTCCCTCACTTTTCTTCAGTCGCAAAAGTTTTTTCACGTGACAATGCACTACTTTCTTGATCGCGAAAGTTTTAGTCGCGAAATTCGCGGAAAAACGTCTTTCACGAAACGTTATGCCCTCAATTTCGCGATTCTCCTTCTCGCGAAACTTTCTGCCCGAGAAAGTTTCTGCCTCTAAAGTATGCAAAGAATGAATGTTGAATTGCTTTATTTATCGGAAATTTAAAAGATTGATTTCCGGTGAAACTATTTTTGAAATCAATTGTACTTGGCAGACGAAAAGATCGTCACAAAATCGTCACATATCTGCTCGAAGCACATTTAGGTTTCCTCGCTGATTTATCCAAGTTCATAGAATGTCATTCGAATCTTCCTTCAAAAGTTAAAAGTCCTTGAACTTGCAGTTTGTTGTTAAATCTACCTTGACACTGAGCTATTTTACCGGAAGATTGGACCAGATAATCTGCCATATGAGTGAACGAAGAGCAATGTTTGAAATTCTTTTAAGGGTCCACAATAAAGCTTTGTACCATTTGAGCCCATTTTACAAGTAACAAAAGTCACAACAGTATACGCTTGAAGGCCAATGAAGAGTCTTTGAACTCGCAGTTCGTTGTTAAATCTACCTTGACACTGAGCTATTTTACCGGAAGATTAGACCATGGGCTATAATGCATCGTGTTTGTAGCTTGGAAATCAAAGATGTTACCTCGATATTACCATAGTTTCCTTCAGAAATGAAGTCAAATTCAAATGGCTCCTGTGCGTCTGAACTGTTGGCTCCTACACAGCGTTCATCCTCAAATATAACTGCCTCAGAGGAAGTTTGAAACGAGGATGAACGCTGTGTAGGAACTAACTGTTCAGACGCGCAGGAGCCATTTGAATTTGATTCCCAGCACTGGTTAGGCTTCAGCCGAAGAGAAAGCAACGAAGTAAAACAGTAATATCGAGGTAATAAACTTTGAATTCGTAGCTAAAAACACGGTGCATTATTGCCCATGATTAGACCAGATAATCTGCCTAAGTGAACAAAGAGCATTATTATTATTATTATTAACACTTTATTTACAATGTTGGCATAAAAAAGGTATCAAATAGCTACACATGCATAAAAAATATTTACAAGTATAGCTAATAAAAGCCAACTAATTCAAATAGTAAAAACAGAATGGATGAAAATATCAAACCTAAAACCTATATAAAACCTAAAAGTGGTATAAAATTTCGGCAGAGCCTACATTGGCATTGGCACTCATTTCCTTTCCAAGCTTTGATTTTGGTCTTAAATTCAATCAAGTTAGTTGAGTGTCTAATTGAAACTGGAAGTGTACACCATAACTGTGGACCCCTATATCGAACAGTTTCTGAGCAATGTTTGAAATTCTTCAAAGGGTCCATGATAAAGCTTTGTACCATTTGAGCCCATTTCACAAGTAACAAAAGTCAGAACAGTACCCGTTTGAGGGCCAAGGGCCAGGTCTAAAACGCAGGCATCACGGACATCGCGGACGTCGCGGACATGTCCGCCCCAAATCCATGTCCGCGTTTTAGGTCTTCGCCTAGGGAAAAACCTAAAACGCGGACATCGCGGACATTGCCTAATTCTTCAGAAAAAGTGTTAATGAGTAGGTTTCCGTGATCATCATTCACAGGACGTCACGGAAAACTAACGGTGTGCAATTTTCTTCAGGTCCGCGAAACCAATGTCCGCGTTTTAGGTTTTGGCATAGGGAAAAACCTAAAACGCGGACATCGCGGACATTGACTGATTCTTCGAAAAAAGTGTTAAAAAGTACGTTTCCATGATCATCATTCGCAGAACATCACGGAAAACTAATTGTGTGCAATTTTCTTCAGGTCCGCGAAACCAATGTCCGCGTTTTTGTTTTTGGCATAGGGAAAAACCTAAAACGCGGACATCGCGGGCATTGACTGATTCTTCGAAAAAAGTGTTAAAAAGTACGTTTCCATGATCATCATTCGCAGAACATCACGGAAAACTAATTGTGTGCAATTTTCTTCAGGTCCGCGAAACCAATGTCCGCGTTTTTGGTTTTGGCATAGGGAAAAACCTAAAACGCGGACATCGTGGACATGTTTGGAATTCTTCGGATTAATCGGGTTGCGGGTTCTAGTACCCGCCCCTCCCCAAAGCCACCCACAAGAACGTAGAAAAGGTGCTGCCCATAGAATATGGTGCTGCCCTACTGCAGACACACATATCGATTTTTCTGCATAAATGTTATTAGAATACTCTTTCTGGAAGGAGTTTTTTGTGGGAAGAGTTTGGCGAAGAGGTTTTAGAACTGTCATAGAACGTCATCAATTTGTGCATTGTCCTTCCTGAGGAACTATGAAAAACGAATAGCCCTTAAAATCTGAGAAATTAAAGAAAGTTTCATTTTCATGGGCCAAATTAGATCAATCAGCTTATCCTCTTTTGACCTAATACAGATAGAGGCTTGATAGAGCTTTTACGGTATATATGTATTAGATGTATGTATGTATTAGATGTATGTATGTATGTATGTATGTATGTATGTATGTATGTATGTATGTATGTATGTATGTATGTATGTGTGTGTGTATGTATGTATGTATGTATGTATGTATGTATGTATGTATGTATGTATGTATGTATGTATGTATGTATGTATGTATGTATGTATGTATGTATGTATGTATGTATGTATGTATGTATTTAAATCTATGAAGACTATATATGTATCTAGATCAGCTGAGAAGCAGCTTCATGGTATGATAAATAAGGAACAAACATTTATTTAATCAGGGTAACAGTAAATTGAGCAAACGAATAACTCACTGCTTTGAAACCACCCCCTCGCTCTTTCTTTGTTTAATTGGATTCTGGCTCCACATTTACACCTGACGTATCTTTCAGATAAGGCAGTACAACCAGGAAACGAATTTGCAATTTCTGTGAGAAGAAAAATTGTCAAAATGTAATATTCAAGCACGTATTGAGCAGCAGAAAATATCATAATGAAATTTCGATCAGTTTCGAAGAATTCCGAGAAGATGAGCCGGTTGGAAGTAACAGAAAACTTGTTACCAAGAAGAGATCAAATTTGATGTACTGCCTCTTTGATTGATTCTAATTGTACACCTTGAATTACTTGATGCCACGTGTCATTTAGAATGCTTGGAAAAGTAACAATCTAGCCGATCTAGCCTACAAATGTTTCATCGTTTGGAGAATACTCTGGTATTAGTGATGGGGAGCAAAGAATAAAGGGCTGGACTGTCGCAATTGGCTTTATGTCTTTCTATCACTTCGTTCATGTATAGGAGCGATGAAGTAAAGTTACAGAGAGTACGGCAAAGTGATGATTGCAAGCACTGGTAAAATCAACAAGCTCAATAGACGAAGCAAACAAGCATGATAATTACTTACTTAAACAAAATCAGTATATTGTGCGCGTACATATTCTAGAATACCAGTTTATTCCGAAGCCTATGAACTATCATCATGTCCTACCTGTTTTAAAGCGCTCTAGTTTAGATCGTTGCCAATCATCTCTTTGGACATGTTTTCCTTCTGGGTCATTTTCAAGGTCAGAAAAAAGCTGCCTGTCACTGGATTTATGACTTATTCTTTGCCTCTTCACTCCAGTTTGCGGTTCTTGTTGGATCTTGACTTTAGTAAATGCAGGCACTGGTATTGTTTCGTAACACTTTACTGAAAATTGACGATAAACCATAGTGAAAACTTTACGCTTTAACATTGCAAAAACATCATCTTTCAGAAATAAAAAGAAATACCTGGAACAATCGGGGGAGGAGGAGGCTGGAAAGATAGTGGAAAAATAGTCGTTTCTTGGTTAGACACACATCCTTTTACATTTATTCAAAAAAACGTTGTTCACTATTATGCTTTTTTCAAGAATCAATAAAAGGGGAGTTCGAATATAAGCAAGGGGTTGGAAAATTTATCAAAAATTATCATATCAAGAGCGGTTATTCAGTATTGGAAAGTACTTCATTGGTAAGAAAGAATTTTTGACCATAAAGAATTAATTTCCTCCACTGTTCGGAAAGGGGCCGAACCGACAACTTCACAACGGTATGATTCTAATGCCTACCCTCAATAAAATTGCCAAAATAACTGTTTCCAAATAATCTTGTGAAAGGGAAATATGATGTTAATTTTCAATGGCTAGTTATGGGGAGGGGTTGGGGGTATTTTGAAACTAGGTGTGAAAGAATGAAAGATTCCCAGAGTATTTACAAATTTACATACAAATATATCTTACACGAAACAAAGAACTTGAAACAGTACTGAAAGGTTTTAAAAATCATCAGGTATGGATTACTCGGAGTTTCTTACGAGTTTCTTAAAGGTTTCGTAACAATCTTCGTGCTCACTACCGAACTACCTGTTTACCTAACGAGTAATACGATACAGGAAACAAGCGAAACCATGTGCAGGATTTCGTTTGTTAAAATAAATAGTTTCTAAAGCTATGATCTCCCACTACTGGAGTTTCTTAATTTTTTGGCGATCTGAGAGTTGAGTTTCTTATAAGCAGTTTCATAATAGATACGCGTATTTGAAATACTTACCTACTAACTCTCTTTCAAGCTTTACGAGTTTATCAAGGACGTCTTTCCACTGTTCTTGCGAGTCGATTGAAAACATTCTCTCCCGTTCTCGCGATGCATCTGGGATACAGGGCCTCTTTTAAGGAATGATAACTTGGGGGGGCAAGTTTCAAAAAGGGGACCTCATTTTTGATACAGAAATATTTCTCTTTATGAACTCCTTAGCAAAGCATGTATTTCTTACAAGGCATAAATTGTGCTAGAAGGCCCCTCACTACTATTGTGTTCAGGATGGGGAGAGGATTTATGGATGGCCCAGGTTCAGAAAAAACATAGGCCTTTTGCACAGCGAGTTTTGAAAGGTACACCAAAGGCGCGTCCATCTAGGGGGTCCGGGGGCATGCTCCCCTGGGAAAAATTTTTAAATCTTGGATGCTAGAATCGCTCTGGTAGCCATGTTTCTCCTCTAACCCAGTTATCAAATCAAACTGGCCATCCATTATGCACAAACTGTAGTACAGTCAATCAAATGTCACATGTAGGCCAAGAAAGGCATTTCTTGAATAGAAACATGGACCAGCGAACCGGGTGAGCCAGAAAATATTCCCCACATCTGATAATTCATAGCACCAAGAGTGTCTGATGAATCGATATTTGCTTGATAGCCGAGAGTCGAGAAATTGAAGCATTTTTGTAAGTTTCTTTGTTTTTATGAGCACTGCACTGGAAAGATAAGCAAATGCGACTTCAATAAAGCATTGCGAAAGGGCCTGAAAAGGGGCCTAGGAGCAACAAAAAGAAAAAAGGGACCATATACTAGGGGGGCAAAACACTGTGAAAAACTGTAACTGGGGAGGCAAGCAAGGGGGACTGGGGGGCTTTTGCCCCTCTAGTTTGTATGTTAAAAGAGGCCCTGCTGGGATACCTTGATGCTTGATATTCTGCAACTTTATCACAAAATTCTCTATTTGCAATTCTAAACACTTTTCTCGTGTGCCATAAGTTTCATATAAGCGTTTCTTGAAATTTGCCAACGCACTATCAGATGGACTGACAGAGATTTCAAAACTCCACTTCACATCAGCCTTTTCTTTACCATTCTTGTATATTGCTGCAGTCACAGGCACGATCGAAGAAAACAAATTTGCAGCAAATTCTGTCGAATCCATTTTCAAACATCAGAAGGTTTACTTTCTCGACATATGTGGACTCGCGAAAAACTGTATCGAGCGGAATTGCGAACAAAAGAAGCATGCAATTCCTTGACACATGTGGTCTTGGTGAAATGCTGTTTCAAACGGAAGTACGCACAAAAGAAGCATACACTTCCGCTTTACGCTGCTGCAGCAACATAGGCTTTGATTCACTTTAAAAATTGCACAAGAAAAATCCAAAATCCTTGAAAAACTTTCCATGACAACAATTTCCCTGATAAAATAAATCGAAAAAGGAAAGGCCACGATATGAACGTCGCTCGTCGGATCCGCAGATGCTTGCGATGACGGATAACGATTGAATTTGTAGGTAGAAACACCGCAAAACGACGAAAAACAACAGCGAATGAGTCGGTTAACTGCGATTATATATATTGCCAATATTTCGTCCTGCCATGCAGGACTTCTTCAGGGCTGTTATATGATAGTAACATTTAAGATTTGAATATGTACAACGATTTGAATAGGAGAGGTTACATGTGATTGGTTAGATATGATGGCTACGCAGGGGCTATGTCGGTTAGGTTACGAGGGTTGCGTTATGTGGCAATAATGATGATGATGCTGATGGCAATGATAATAATAAGAATGATGATGATAATGATGATAATGACGATGACATGATAGTATAATTTTGAAATGATGATGATGATGATGATGATGATGATGATGATGATGATGATGATGATGATGATGATGATGATGATGATGATGATGATGATGATGATGATGATGATGATGATGATGATGATGATGATGATGATGATGATGATGATGATGATGATGATGATGATGATGATGATGATGATGATGATAAGTAAGATAGGAAGATTGGGAGGGTTTGCTTGTAGATTCGGTTAGTATAGAATTATTTTTGTTAGCGGTCTGTGGTTCTGCTTAGTCCGTTAGGTGATAGAGTGTTGGCCAAGCCAATGAAGTATGCTTCCTTGGCTCGTCTAACACTCTCTCTGGTGTCGTGTAACTGGAGTAGCGATAGCAGTTGTAAGTCTTGTATTGAGTGTCCGGGTTTACAGAAGTGCTCTGCAACCCCGGATGTGTCGGAACGTCTGTTTATGATGTCTCGTCGATGTTCGTTGAGTCTGTCTCTCATACGTCGTCCCGTTTGTCCTATGTATTGACAGTCAGTCTTTTTGTTCCGTAGGCATTGTTTGCATTGTAATAGGTATATAAGGTTTGTGGAGTTGCAGTCAAGGCTTTGTCGTATGTCGAAGACAGCACAAGCTGAGCTACTAAATATCGCGGAATGGATGAGGATTAACAAACTCAGTCTCAATCCCACCAAAACAGAATACATGATAATAGACCATCCTCGTAGAAGAAAAAAAGGAGAATCATTACCGCAATTATTTATAAACCGAGAAATAATTAAACAGGTTCACAAAACAAAATATCTCGGGGTAATAGTTGACGATACTTTAGGTTGGGAGGAACAGTATGAATCAGTGAAGAAAAAGGTTGCTGGGGGCCTCGTGGCAATGAAAAAACTTAAGGACATCCTCCCACAATCAATGCTTTTTCAAGTGTACAAAGCCCTTGTTGAGAGTCATTTTCGTTATGCTGACGTAGTGTGGGGGAGCTTATCGAACACTAAAATAACAGCCCTTCAGAGACTGCAAAATCGTGCATTTGAAATTATTCAAGCTTCAAAGATAAAGGACTCTTGGATTAGACCAACATTTAGCATCGATCAGATATTCCAATTTGATCGGTCGGTTCAGATGTTTAAGATAATTAACAAGATATGTCCTGAGAGTCTGCACGGTAAATTTGCTGAAAGATCCTCGACAAGCAAGTATAATACGAGAAATAAGACTGATCTCCAAATTCCAAGACTAAATTTAGACTACAGTAGAAAGAGTTTTCACTACACCGGTCTAAAAACATGGAACGCTATCCCAACACAATTAAGAGAGTCTAATACACTCACCCAGTTTAAAAATGGGCTAAAGAATCATTTTCTAAGCTGAAAAAAAACAACAAATTATATATATATATATGTGTATGGGTGTACATATATATTTTTATATGTGTATCTATATGTGTGCAGGTTATATATATATATATATATATATATATATATATTTACGCACGAATCCATGGAAGAACAGTACTGCCTTTTAATATAGGTTTATTAGGTTTGTTAGAAATATCTATTACTTTCATCTGGAAATAAGTAATTTTAAAGTTTACTGAGTGGATGTCGTGGATAAATAAAATAAATGAATGAATGAATGAATGAATGAATGAATGAAGGTTTTGTTAGTGTTATAAAATGTGACTGTGTGTGTTCCTTCTTGTATGTGTTGACATGTATTGCAGTTGCGGCTGTTATATTCCCTAAATTCATATTAGAGAACTAGAGAAGAGCAGTAAAGAAAGACACATCCTTTTGCTTTCGCATCAAACAACAAGATCAGCATCGAATACAATGAATAATATAATAGTCGGTCTTGGCTGCACAGGCAGTCCATATCCAGTTCGTACAATATTTACAATTTATTACATCACTCCCCTTTTCGAGAAAGAATTTCTTTAGGGAATCAAGTTTGACGGAACGGAATGTCCAAAACGTTCAGGCGGTCTATGTTCTCTTCTCGGCCAACGATTACCCACTTCAACTGGTTCGCGTTCGTTTTCGTGTTCGTGTTCGTGTTCGTGTTCGTTCTCGAGCTCGCTATCATTTCCAACAAGTTCATCTTCCAATTCACTTTCAGTTTCTTCTGAACGATCGACCGTGTACTCAAACTTCTTGAAATGAGATACATTTCTTTTGACTCGGTGTTTCTGATTGTTCTCTGCAATTACTTGCGTTCCTTTGCGCTGAATAACAACATATGGCGTTTTGTTAAACCGAGATGTAAGCTTGTTTTGACGCTTCTGTTTAACAAGAACAGTGTCACCAACTTTGATGCTACTTTCTTTCGCATTTCTACGATTATCTGCGTACGACTTGTGATATGCTTGGCTTTTCTTTTCGTTTTCGCGGGCTTCTCTGTGTCTGTTCAGGACTAACTTCTTCTCAATTGATGGTAATTTACCGCGTATTTTCCGATTAAATAACAATTAACTTGGTGCGACTTTAGTTGTGCAATGTGGGGTAGTGCGATACTGTAACAAAAATCTGTTCAGTTCTTGTCTCCATATTTTTCCTTCAACTTCTGCAGCTTGTAACGTTTTCTCTAACGGCTGGTTAAAACGTTCCACTTCGCCATTCGCTTGTGGCCAATAAGGTGTAACCTGGTCGTGTTCAATGTCTAATGCTTTCATATATCGATCAAAGTCATCTCCATTAAATGGTGGTCCATTGTCTGAAACTATCTTGTATGGAATACCATGAACCGTAAATATCTTATCAAGTTTTGGAATCACGCAGGCAGCTTTGGTTGAACGTACAATTTCAACTTCTGGGTAACGAGAATAACGATCGATTAAAACGAGTAAATATTCGCCTGATGGCAATGGTCCGCAAAAGTCAATATGCAAAGTCTCCCATGGTCCTTTGGTTATTTCGGCTTGCTTTATCGGCTCTGGTGGTGCAGATCTACCGACAGCTTGACAGGCTAAGCACGAATCGATTGTCTTTTTCACTAACTCATCGATTCCTAAGAACCAAATCTTTTCTCTGAGTAGCGCTTTGGTTTTAGACAAGCCTTGATGGCTCTCGTGCGCGATATCGATTGCTTTTTGCTGCAACGATTTGGGTATGACAATTCTTGATCCACGAATTATCACGTTCTGTTCTCCAACAGCTAACTCTTCTTTGAATACTCGATATGGAGCAAGGGCAGATTTTGTAATACAATAGCATCAGTTGCTTTGGTTCACACCTCAATTCAAAGCGATTAGCGAATGTAGACAAAAGAAATTCTCTCAAGCAGAAATTGAAAACAAACGAAGGCGCAAAGTTGCCCTGAAACCAGTACGGCGAACTCTCGTTTGGTGCGGGCGAAGGGAGGTTTTTAAGAGATGTAATGTGCTCATAATGAAAGAAGAAGGGTAAATCTAAAGTTCTGTCTTGGGCATTTTGTTTATTTGACTCAAAAACCGAGCAGAGGGCATTACAATTTTAGCACATTTATTGCTTAGATATACGCAGTCACTGCTCAGCTCCTGAATCAAGTAAACAAAATGCCCAAGACAGAACTTTAGATTTACCCTTCTTCTTTCATTATGAGCACATTACATCTCTTAAAAACCTCCCTTCGCCCGCACCAAACGAGAGTTTGCCGTACTGGTTTCAGGGCAACTTTGCGTCTTCGTTTGTTTTGAATTTCTGCTTGAGAGAATTTCTTTTGTCTGCATTCACTAATCGCTTTGAATTGAGGTGTGAACCAAAGCAACTGATGCTATTGTATTACAAAATCTGCCCTTGTTTCGATATGGTCGAACACTGTCCATATCCCACAAATTTAAACGAATTGCTGCACGCAATGTTTGTAATTCTAGATCTTTACTAGTTTCTTCGGCGATTTCTTTCAATGTCATGGCTTTCGGGACACTGTTATCAACAATGAAATTAACATACTGTTCCGTCATTTTCTCCTGTTTCTTTGTACTTTCGGATGTCGGATGTCTCGAAAGATAATCAGCGGGGTTGTCCTCTCCCGACTTGTATACGACTTTAAAGGTATACGGTTGTAGACGTAGCACCCAACGCTCTATACGGGCTGAAGGCTTTGAGTTTCGATTGCCATAAATAACTTCAAGTGGCTTGTGATCAGTGACCAACGTAAACTGATTTCCGTACAAATATAAATGGAAATGTTCAACTGACCATACAATAGCCAAGGCCTCCTTTTCAGTTTGCGAATACCGTTTTTCCACATCTGTTAAAGCTCGGCTCGCATACGCTACAACTTTCTGATCCTCGGATCCCTGTGACTTCTGTGACAAGATTGCACACAGACCGAATGGACTTGCATCGACTAGAACGTACGTGTCCTTATTTTTGTCAAAATATGACATGCATGGTGCAGTAGATAAGGCTTTAGTAAGCTTTTCAAATGCTTCCTGGTGAATCGGCTTCCATTCAAAACGAGTGTTCTTTTTCGTTAACTCTCGCAGGGGTGCAGTAATTGTGGCAAAGTTTTTGATGCATTTACTACTGTAATTTGCCATCCCTAACAAACTGCGTACATCACGGGCATTGCTTGGTATTTGTGCATTCAATAAATCTTGAACACGCTTCGGATCTGGCCTTGTTCCACCTTCGGAAAATATTTGTCCAAAGAATTCAAGAGTGCTGCTAAGAAACTTACACTTGCTTTGGTTTAAAGTAAGGCCTCTCTGCTTTAAACGACTAAGACATTTATCAAGATTTTCATCGTGTTCTTCGCGTGTTGTACCATACACAATTATGTCATCTGCAATGTTTTTAACCCCTTTTAATCCGTGCAACTGAGACTGTAACATATATTGAAAAATTTCCGCTGATGCATTTGTCCCATAGTTCAAACGCTTGTAACGATAAAGACCAACGTGCGTACTGAACGTAGTCATTTTACGACTATTTTCATCTAATTCCAGCTGATGATAAGCTTGCGACAAATCGAGTTTTGTAAAATATTCAGCACCATTTAACTCAAAACTGACGTCATCAACGGTTGGTATAGGGTGTCGTACACGCTGTATAGCCTTGTTTGCAACTCTCATGTCTACACAAATTCTGACTCCTCCGTCCTTTTTAGGAACCATGACAATTGGGGATACCCAAGGTGTCCCTTCATCTTCAGGCACCCTTTCGATTATATCCTCCTTTTCTAGCTGTGCCAAGGCTTCTTTTACTTTTTGTCTCACGTGGTAAGGAATCCTTCTTTGAGGCTGCGCTCTCGGTGTTTTCGTTTCATCAATACTCAGCGTGACTTTTGCTCCTTTCAGTTTACCCAGACCAGTAAACACTGATGCATGCTTGTTAATTATCTTGGCTAGGCCATCATCCATTTTGACAACTTATGCAAATGAAGACTGATCAAACCAAGATCCTGAGCTGTTGACAGTGACAACAGATTCCCACTGTTTGTTCCTTTAGCCACATAAAAGGTTGCTATCGCGACGCGTTTCTTTGTCTCGATGACAGCATCAAATTTTCCCAGGAACTTTACTGGCTTTGGACTATTATATGCAAAGGCTTTAATGTTCGTGGGACGCAAATCAGTTTCTTTCATCTTTGCATAAGTGTTTTCATCGATGACGTTGATGGTTGCACCAGTATCTACAATAATTTTAAATGCATGACTAAGAACCGTGACATTCACTGCTGGGCTGGTATTATTCTTATTGTTCACCGCATAAACATAATCCTCTTCGGATGAATTGGAGCTTTCTTCCGTTTTGAGAGGGCGAACATCTTTCTTCCTGCCTTTTATTTGTCGTCCTGGCTTTTGATTCTGCTTTTTCTTGTCATTGCAAACATTAGAAAAGTGATTCATTTTACCACAATGGTTGCATTCTTTTCCTTTGGCAAGGCATGGACCGTTATGAGGGTATGCTCTTCCACATGAATAGCATTTAGAAACTTTCTTGGTTGCCATTCTATTTGTTTCAGCGACAGGTTTCTCTTTGGATTCTATTTCCTTTGCTTGAAATGTACTTTGCTCATCGCGTCTCCCTTCCAATAACATTGATTTCAAATCGAAACCAGGGTCTCGCAGAGCTCTTTTACGAATTTTGGATGAAGTTCCTCCAATTATGATTTGCTCTTCGATTTCAAAATCGGTGTCGTGAAACTCACATGTTTGTGCTAAAGTTCGCAGTCGCGTATGAAACTGGTCCAAAGTTTCATTGCGTTCTTGTGTAGCTTGACGAAAGCGATAGACTTCATAGCGCCTATTTGTTTGGGGCTCGAAATACTCTTGAAGTTTTGCTGTTGCGATATCATAGTCCTCATCGGTTCCTGTGTTAGGAATTTGCTTGAAAATTTCCCGAACTCTTGAGCCTGACTGATAGAGGAGAAGTGCTCGTTTTCTTTTAGCATCGGTTATGCCACTTGCTGTTATGAACATTTCAAAATCAGCCATCCAGTCCCTCCATCGCGTGGCAAGGCTTGCCCCTAATTCCGCATCAGGTTGAAATTCAGGCACTGGTTTTATCGAGACTGATTGCGCCATAACAACTTGCACAGGCTGAACCTGGTTCTGTGGAGCAACTCCTTCGTCGTCGGACATCTTGATGAATTATTTTATCAACTCGTCGCCACTGTTATATTCCCTAAATTCATATCAGAGAACTAGAGAAGAGCAGTAAAGAAAGACACATCCTTTTGCTTTCGCATCAAACAACAAGATCAGCATCGAATACAATGAATAATATAATAGTCGGTCTTGGCTGCACAGGCAGTCCATATCCAGTTCGTACAATATTTACAATTTATTACAGCGGCGTGATGGACATTTGGATATACCTCTGGGAGTGGTGGTGGCGTCATTTTTTATTTTGGCGCGCACCAGGTACTCCCTGAGGTTTTTTGGTCTGCGGTTGCTTAGTATTGGTGGGTCTGGGAAGACTTCCTTACAGTTCGTCGAGTTTTGCAGTACGTGGAAGTTGCTGTGGAGGATGGACTTAAGTTGTGGAATGCTGGGGTGGTAGGTGACAACGAATGGCGTTCTGTTGTTATGTCCTTTCTGTTTCGTCTGTAAGCTTGATTGTCGCGTTACTTTGGAAGCCTTCCGTATTTTGTTACGTACGTGTTTGCGTTTGTATCCTCTGTTTGTAAGGTATGTAAGCAGTTGGTTTGTACGTTTATTAAATGTATCATCGTTGGAGCATATGCGTCGTAATCGTAGTGCTAGGCTGTATGGTATGGACTGTTTCGTATGTTTAGGGTGAGCGGATGCGTTGAGGAGGTATTGATGTGTGTCTGTCGGTTTGACGTAGAGGTCTGTGGAGATGGTGTTGTCTTCGTTGAGCATAACTGTGACGTCGAGGAAATGTGTGTTGGTAGGTGATATGTCACTGGTAAATTTGATTGGCTTGGCCAACACTCTATCACCTAACGGACTAAACAGAACCACAGACCGCTAACAAAAATAATTCTATACTAACCGAATCTACAAGCAAACCCTCCCAATCTTCCTATCTTGCTTATCATCATCATCATCATCATCATCATCATCATCATCATCATCATCATCATCATCATCATCATCATCATCATCATCATCATCATCATCATCATCATCATCATCATCATCATCATCATCATCATCATCATCATCATCATTATCATCATCATCATCATCATCATCATCATCATCATCATTTCAAAATTATACTATCATGTCATCGTCATTATCATCATTATCATCATCATTCTTATTATTATCATTGCCATCAGCATCATCATCATTATTGCCACATAACGCAACCCTCGTAACCTAACCGACATAGCCCCTGCGTAGCCATCATATCTAACCAATCACATGTAACCTCTCCTATTCAAATCGTTGTACATATTCAAATCTTAAATGTTACTATCATATAACAGCCCTGAAGAAGTCCTGCATGGCAGGACGAAATATTGGCAAAATGTACAATCGCAGTTAACCGACTCATTCGCTGTTGTTTTTCGTCGTTTTGCGGTGTTTCTACCTACAAATTCAAATTTCCCTGATCCCTGGATAAGACCCGAAGTTCCCTTGTTCCTTTTTAATTTTGGCCATGTTCCCCTGTTCCCTGGATACATTATGCATGTTCCCCTGTTCCCTGGAACCCCTAAACGACCCTCAATACACATACTCGTATTCGTATATGATTTTAATCAATAAACCTTTTCTTTTTGTAGTATTAGACTTATTAGCTGAAGGGATTTCGTGTATAAATAATTTGAAATGTAATAAAATGAAAAATGAAATAGGGTCATACCTCCAGTCTGCGGACAGCTCCAGTCTGCGGAAAACAAGGAAAAACTCTGGTTTTCGACGATAAAAAGACCGCAAATCCTTGCACTCTTCTGGTGATTCAAGCTTTGTTTTATTCTCATTCGGAAATTTCTGTCGAGAATTTCATCGGGCAAAGCGGATGATCTCCTGAGCAACTTAATACGTGACAGCTAAGAATCCCTTCTATTGCCAGCATCCGTCAACAAACCTGTAAATTTTTACTTTGTGTTGTAAATCGTCGTAAAATATTCCGTTGAGATTTTCTTCACGCTCCGATTGCTTGACCATGCTTTGTTTTCAAATTTCCTCGGGAGCGCTGATGAATTCACCTCAAAACTAAGTAATCAAACAATATTAGAAAGGGTAGAAACACACAAAACTTTGGTTACAACAATTACAAAGCAACAAATGTCATTTTTTGGTCATGTGTGTAGAAAAGAGAAACTAGAATATTTTGTCAGCACAGGGAAGTTTGAAGGGAAAAGAGCACAGGGCAGGCAAAGACAATGTTATGTTGCTAGCATGAAGAGAAGAATGGAACAATCTTGGACAGAGAATAAAATCATACAAAGTACAAAGGACAGAGATATTTGGACTACCATGATCGTCAACGTCGGTGGGCATGACACTTAGATAGATAGATAGACATGGAATTGAGACTATATCATTCCTTGGAAATAGACTTTGGTCGACTTTACCAAATATAGTCAAACAAGCAAGCACACTTCCTATTTTCAAAAACCATATTAAATGTTGGAAGGGCGAGAACTGCCATTGTAGACTTTGCAAAACATATATACCACAGGTTGGGTACCTAACATGATACGATATGTTGTAATTAAATTTTTAAACGATTTGTAATATATTTTCTTTTAATTTTAAGTTACGTAGTAGGCCTTAATTAGCAGTAATGTTGCTATTTTAAAACTTTTTAGTCTACTGTAAATAAATTAATGATGATGATAATGATGATGATGATGATAGATAGATAGATAGGCAGGCAGATAGATAGATAGATAGATAGATTTCAGGCTTTAGAGGGGTTAAAGTTCAACCTAGTACTGACGCACCCCGTCTCCAGTCTGCGAACACCTGCTTTTCCATTTGTTTCTTCTGCATTTCAATGCCCTGTGGAAATGCAACAACTTAGGCCCAATTTTTACACGGGATGTTGTGATCGATTTCTTTCGTTAATTTTGGCTGGAATACAGAGCTTATTTGAATCAATGCGATTTGAAAAGTATGATAATGTGATAGCAATGATCAAATTGTTGGAAACATTATGAAATAATGCACTTAAAGGCAAATTTGTGGCGAATTTATCACTTGTCCGCAGACTGGAGGTCATGGCCGCGAACTGGATAGAGACAACAACACGAAGAAGAGCCAAGAGATCCGTTTTGGAGACATTAATGATATCTAACTTAGATATTCTGATAGCACATATTCTAAACTACTTTTGTTGCGATTCAAAGGTTTGTATGCAATTTCTAAGTAATCTTGATTACCAGTTGAATGATACTGTCCGCAGACTGGAGGCACGACCCTACTTTTTATAAAAAGCAAAGAATTCGGGCCAGGAGGGATTTTCCAACTGCACCAGAAATCTTCAAAAAGGGGGCTGAAATGCCTAAAAATGCAGTTTTCTTACAATCCTTTTTTCAACTTCCTCCGATGCTTAGGACAGCTCTTAAGTCGTCATACTCTGAGCATATTGTCAAAAAGTGAAATTCGTATTCATTTGGAAACCGCCGTAGCAAGTCTCTGCTCTTTGTTTCGTAGACCCTTTCTTCTCTTAGAATACTGGGTTTACGCGTAGGCTATATTCATTTAGGTTAGCTGACACATTTTGCAGAGATATTGTTCCACTTGAAGGCCTTGTGCTTTCCCACCTCGATGAAAAGTGTATGGTAACTAAATCTAAAATTACTCAGTACTTTTGTTTACTTGAAGAATCAGAAAATAAAGATCAGAAAACCGCAGGATAAAGACGACGATCAGAAAAGACATTTTGTGGTGAGACTTTGAAAAGACTTTGACAATCCAGTTACATTACAGAAATAATTTTTGACAATCCAGTAGAAAATCCATAATTAAAGAAAATGTGACAGTCAAGTTGTTATAACATAATTCAGTACGTTTCGACACTGGCTAGAGTCATCTTCAGCAAAGAAAATATGTGCACGAGGGCCTTTTAAACTAAAACGAAACACGGCATGCGGGAGAGGAGAGATACCTAATAAGGTAAAATAAACAGCAAAACAAAGAAGAAAAAAAACAAGTACTAAAATGCGAGATGAAAAACAAGACCTAACAAGGCAAAATCAGAATAAGACCATGGGAATAGATGACGTTTGGGAGTTCAAAGAGGGCGTGTCTCGTTTTATTAAAAGACTCTCGTGAATAAGAAGGTCAAAATGATTGTCTGTTTTGCTAATAATTTCAAAGTCATCAAAAGATGCTTTGTGGCCAAATTTAGAAATGTGGTCCCCTATGGACGAGGAGTTAGACTTTATCTTTTGACCTGCTTTGTTAATCCCTAGGTGCTCTCTACATCTAACAATTAAATGTCTTTTGGTTTTACCATATTTACAAATATACGTGCAGTGGTTGCGCCAGCAAATTAACAAAGCCAGCCTTAATGGAACCATTGTGATTTGCATATCTTTCGATTGCCAAGACTATGTAGAACAATGTCCTTTTTACCGATTTTCGATCGGCCGAATAGTATTGGAGAAATTAACAGTTTTCTGAGGATAGTGGTTTTGCAAAACGGCAACTCGCTGCTCACTGGAGCGGAAAGCAGAGTTACCTTAAAACCAAACTTGTCAAGCTCCTTAAACAATGCTACCCTGATGTCAAATTTCAGGTCATCTTTAAATCCCCTAGACGACTCTCTTCTCTGTTCAGATTCAAAGATCGCTTTTCAAACTTAATGTGCTCAAATGTCATTTATAAATATACGTGCAGTGGTTGCGATGCCACTTACTATGGTAAAACCAAAAGACATTTAATTGTTAGATGTAGAGAGCACCTAGGGATTAACAAAGCAGGTCAAAAGATAAAGTCTAACTCCTCGTCCATAGGGGACCACATTTCTAAATTTGGCCACAAAGCATCTTTTGATGACTTTGAAATTATTAGCAAAACAGACAATCATTTTGACCTTCTTATTAACGAGAGTCTTTTAATAAAACGAGACACGCCCTCTTTGAACTCCCAAACGTCATCTATTCCCATGGTCTTATTCTGATTTTGCCTTGTTAGGTCTTGTTTTTCATCTCGCATTTTAGTACTTGTTTTTTTTCTTCTTTGTTTTGCTGTTTATTTTACCTTATTAGGTATCTCTCCTCTCCCGCATGCCGTGTTTCGTTTTAGTTTAAAAGGCCCCTCGTGCACATATTTTCTTTGCTGAAGATGACTCTAGCCAGAGTCGAAACGTACTGAATTATGTTATAACAACTTGACTGTCACATTTTCTTTAATTATGGATTTCCAACTGGATTGTCAAAAATTATTTCTGTAATGTAACTGGATTGTCAAAGTCTTTTCAAAGTCTCACCACAAAATGTCTTTTCTGATCGTCGTCTTTATCCTGCGATTTATAATAAAGCTGCGTTTCCCTGAATCATCATAAAGATCAGAAAAGTTATCAGCTCAACACTTTATTTTGAAGAATTAGAAAGTTACCTCGATGTCCGCGTTTTAGGTTTTTCCCAGGCGAAAACCTAAAACGCGGACATTGGTTTCGCGGACCTGAAGAAAATTGCACACCGTTAGTTTTCCGTGACGTCCTGTGAATGATGATCACGGAAACGTCCTCATTAACACTTTTTCTGAAGAATTAGGCAATGTCCGCGATGTCCGCGTTTTAGGTTTTTCCCAGGCGAAAACCTAAAACGCGGACATTGGTTTCGCGGACCTGAAGAAAATTGCACACCGTTAGTTTTCCGTGACGTCCTGTGAATGATGATCACGGAAACGTCCTCATTAACACTTTTTCTGAAGAATTAGGCAATGTCCGCGATGTCCGCGTTTTAGGTTTTTCCCAGGCGAAAATCTAAAACGCGGACATGGATTTGGGGCGGACATGTCCGCGACGTCCGCGATGTCTGCGATGTCCGCGTTTTAGACCTGGCCCATTGAAGAGGGAGAAGTTTCCGCTGACATGGCCTGCCTAAACATTGAGCCGCCTTCCGATCATGGGAATAAAATTAAAGTGCCTCGAATTAAAGTCATAATCATCAATCAACAATTCATTTACAGTAGGCAAAAGAATTTTAAAATAGCAAAATTACTGCTACTTAAGTCCTACTGTCTTAAAAGTTAAGGGAAGTATATTACAGCCGTTTAAAAATAAAGATTGATACATATCATGTTAGGTACCCTACTTGTGGTATATATATGTTGCAAAGTCTACAGTTGCAGTTCTCGCCCTTCCAACACTTAATATGGTTTTTGAAAATAGGAAGTGTGCTAGCTTGTTTGATTATGTTTGGTAAAGTTGACCAAAGCCTATTTCCAAGGAAGCATATAGTCTCAATTCCATATGTTGATGTATGCACTTTTGGAAGCTGCGAGTCGTTACCGTGCCTTAGATTGTAACAAGTCTTCCTTGTTGGAGAGATGAGTTCAGTGCCAGCTTCAGCCAGGCTCATGGGGTCTGGTACCGTACCTTGTCCGCGCAAGCGTAGTAGCGTAGCAGGTTGAGGCTTACAAAATAGTTGTTGTTGTTGCTCTCAGCCTTGAATTTCTTGGAAAGAGCTTGGAGACTTGGAGAGAGGAATTGTCGACATGATAAGACAGCGGTTTTTTGAGAATTTGAAATGGTGGTGTTTACTAATGGCAAGCAAGATGAGAGAGATTATCCCATGGTAAGGATCAAAGGCTACTTTGATTTGATACAAGCAATGATTTTAATCCTAAATTTCAACCAACCGTAAGGTAGGCCTATTGCTTCTCTCTCGGGTTTTCACCAAACCAATCACGAAGCTGATTTTCAGTTGTTGCTGTTGCTCGTAGCTACGAAGGAGCATAAAAACTCAAGCTCTGATTGGTCAAAATAAATCGTTAGTTCGCATGCGCACCCAAGGTATGGCTGACGATTGGTTAGCTGGTATTGTTTTGCAACAAAAGGTTTTACAGCTCATCTCTCCAACAATTCCGCTCAGCGAAAATATCCTTCATGAAAGGAGGACTTAAGCCAGCCTTTGTTTTATAAATTTCGGTCATAAGCAACTGTAGATTCTTTACGTGGATAGATACCAAATTCCTTTGCTCCAGAAGAGACTCAAAATCTGTTTGATAGTCTTTGTACGCAAAACGCAATGCTCTTTCATGGATATGATTTATTCTATGACGGGGGCAGTAGCTAAAATGAGATAAGACCAATGCTTGCATTACCTGCTTCAAATTTTCCATGTCCATGTAGCAGGATATTCTGGCTAGGGCATGAAGTTTTTGACGGGCTTTTTGCAAAGTGTTTTGACATGCTGTTTGAAGCTCAGTGTTTGATCAAAAATTATTCCTAGAAGCTTCTCTTGTTTGCTTTCTTTCACGTTAGCCTCTCCTATTTTGATGGAGACTTCGTCGCTCTTTCCACCAAAGATCGTTAAATGACATTTATCTTCATTTAACTTCATACGATTGTTTGGAAACCATTCACTTATCGCGAGAGCGTCATTGTCTAATTTTGCGACAACATTCTCGACATTGGGACCACATGTATAAATCGTTGTGTCTTCCGCGTAATTGCAGACCTCAGTCTATTCTAGGAACAGAAACAAGTCATTCAAATATATGTTAAACAAAAGGGGCCCCAAGGCTGAACCTTGTGGTGCACCCAGAGAGGCTTTTGTCCAAGAACTGAACGAACCATTCACCTTTACCCTCTGCTTCCTGTTATCGAAGTAGCTATACACGAACAGCAAGTCAGATCTACTGAAACCATACGCATTCAATTTTGCGATTAGTAATTCGTGATCTAGACAATCGAAGGCCTTCGAAAGGTCTGTCAAAACATCCCCTGCGATCCCTCCACTGTCTATCGACTTGTTACAGGTTTCTATAAGACGTAGAAGTGCATGCTGTGTGCCATGGCCCTCTCGAAAACCAGATAGGAGTGGGGACAGGAATTTTTGGACAAAAGGCAGCATTTTATTTTGCATTAACCGTTCGAAAATTTTTGAGACCGATTGTAAAACAGTAATTGGTCGATAGTTCTTTTTGAAAAAGCATCCTCTTGCTTAAAGAGAGAAGTTATATCTCCAGCCTTCAGTTCTTCCGGAAAGGTGCACTTAAACATATGTGAGTTAAACAAAGATTGGATAACCACACTAAATACGTCAGAATTTTCCTTAATGATTCTTGCTGGTATACTATCAACTGGAGAGGCCTTTTTCGAATTAAGTTGTTTTATCTGAATAGCAATATCACAGGTGGAAACCTCACTAAACTCAAATTCGTTGGCAATCTTGACATTCTCTCTGATTTTGCAGATACTCGGATGAGCATCATATTTCCTGACAGCTTTATCTACGGCATCTAGTATGCCATGAGTAGGAAGCAAAATTGAGTCATTAATAGAAATCCCTAAACTATCTGTTATAGTTGCGAAATGATGGTTGAAGATCTCTGCAATTTCTTAGTCCTTGCTTATCATTTTACCATTTTCAATAAGAGTCAAAGATGAGTTTACCTGGACCTTATCTGAAAAGATTGGTTTGACAGTCTTCCAGAATTTACGATTATCCGTAAGGTTACCAAGGTTAATATTCTGATAGTAATAAAATTTGGCCTTTCGTAGCAATTTAACACATTTGTTCCTCTGCTTTTTAAATGCCTTAAGATTTGCATCAGTTCTATTGTTGTGATACTTGCTACGTAGCCTAGTTTTGAGCATGTGTTCTTTTCGCAAGGTTTTTGTCATAAAAGGCCCATCGTTTGCACGAATTGATTTTTCTTAACGGGTGCATGTTCGTTCAGTGCGCGCATGACCCCAGCTTCAAAACCACCATAGTCCTCGATCTCACTTAATTCAGATGAGACCATATGCACTAAATTTTCTTTGAAGTCCACGGCGCTAAATTTGCTGTAGTCCCTGTATGTAATTATGTTGGGACCCCTTTTGACAAATCCACCCTTGAGGACAGTGACTATCATTGCATGAAAATCAGATAAACCCGTTTCTATGGCAACCGTACTCCGAAAACTAGGTTTCCTGTTAGTTAGGATTAATGCTTCGAGGGTTACCTGATTTGAAACAGGTTGGGTATCTAACAAGATTTTGTAAGTTGTAATTGTCCATGAAACCACTGATAAGTCCTCCTCAGCTTCGCAATTGAAGTCTCCGATTATGATGATATTCTCATATTTTGTACAAAAATGATCAAGTAGCTACTTTACCAATCTCACAAAAGAAATATTGTTCAGGTTGAGATGGTGGACGGTAAATGGAGATGAGAATCCATTTTTGCTTTTTAACAGTAAGCTCAATTAAACTACATTCAATATCATTTGGTGGTTTGTAGCTTCTTAGCTCTTTGATTGGTGCCCTTTCTCTCACATAGACCAATAGACCACCACCATACCGATTTCGGTCATACCTAAATGGCTTCATAAAACCTTCAATCATGAACTGACTGGTTGTAAAAGTATTGTCAATTTTTGTCTCTGCAATGATGAGTACATCAACATAGTCTGATACTAATGGTCTCAGAAATTCAATCTTGTTTCTAATAGAGTTTATGTTAAGATAAGCAATGATAAGACCATCGCTATTTTTAAATCTATCTAATATTTTTCAGGGCGGCAGTTGCATCATCATGCTCATCAGATTGGTCGTTATCAGTCCTTTCATTAACTATCTCATTATCAGAATCATTAGTCTGTCTGGTACGACTCAGATCGTGTGGGGGTGAGGCATAGTTGTGACAAATATCTGATAGAGTATTGTCTAGTTTTTCCTCATTATCTAGTATTATCTAGTTCATATAGTGCCTCGAAGCACACTCCCAAATGAGTGAAAGGATGAGAAAATGGCTTGAAAATCGAGGGAAAACACCTACCATACTAGAAAAGAGCCAAATAACTCTTGGAAGTGGTAAATAGACGGTAAAACATTCAAATTTGCAAAGCGACTTGACCGAACAGTACACGCTTGCGGTGAATACTGAAGTGGAGAGGATTCCCCGTATTTCCGACCGTTACTAAGGCTGTCGGAATTTGCCGCGCTCGCCTCAGTCCCTTTTTCTAATTGGCAAATGGTCCAATGGACCATTGGCCAAATGATCCAGATAGGAAAAAATGGTCAAACCATTGGCAAATGGTCGAAAGATCTTTCAATGTATTGAACGTGTATAGAATCATGCTGACTTTTCGTTTATTAACTGTTTCGTTCTTTGAAGGTATTTACTGGAAATTCCAACAACAATGGGATCGTATACAATTGGCTTTCATACCCCACAAAGGCAAGATATGTAAGGTTTAGAGCAACTGATGTTAGTGCATCTCCTATTTGTGCTCGTTTGGAATTCTATGGCTCTTCCGGCTCCAAAGGTATTGTAACGAATATATATTTACCATGTTGCAGGAGTACAGGTATAGACAATGATATTCTTTTGGGAGGTAAATGGAGTGATTCCCCCTTGCATGAAAATAAAAGATTATTTGGAGAATTTCTGTTGTTGTTTTTGTATTGCAATCGCACAAAGATTAACAAGTAAATACGGTAAAACATAAGGACTTTGGTGTGTGCTTAATCCAATTTATATCAAAGTGCTTATATTTAAGTTCATTTACTAGTTTATAAAAAGTCATTACCTTTAAAACACTAAGTAGAGAAGTATTCATTACACTTGCTATGCATGTTAACATAATTCAAACATAATTCTGTGGCATAAACGACCTAATGCAATCAGTATCACTACAAAACATTCATCAAGAAATTAAATCAGTAATAAACAGCATCAAAGGTAAATTACCCAAGTGTGAAATTTATTTGTCCTCAGTCATACATCAGATTAGAAACAGTAACCCACATACCAATGTTGATCAGCTGAACACCATCTTCAATAATGTTTGCAACAAAACAAATAGTAATTTCATCGATAATGACAACATTAGTGAAGATTCTCTTTAATTTGGTCGTGGTCGCGACAAATTTGCAGAATGGCCTAAGTCTGGTTTTCGAATTTTCCTGCTCCAAAAGGTTTCCGGTGTGTATTCCGAGCAGAACAAGCCAAGGGATAAGCATTTTCTTTCCAAACTTTAACTAACATTCTAAAATCCTACTTATTCACTAAGTATACATTTTAGTCAAATGGCGGTATTGGAGACGCAACGAAGGCGGCAACTGTCCCATAGATTGCCGACGATGCAGGACAGGTTCGGGTCTGTCTATACATCGCAGCCAAACTTTTTCAGGCGGAGTCCGGAACGGACAAGGGTCCATTCACGGTGGGCCTGCCCCATCGTCAAGGTATGGGTCTCTCAGATGGGGTTTCAGAAAAACAGTCTAAATAATTTTTTCAGGCGGAGTCCGGAATAGATAAGGGTCTATTCACGGTGGGCCTGCCCCATCGTCAAGGTATGGGTCTCTCAGATGGGGTTTCAGAAAAACCGTCTAAATAAATTTTTCAGGCGGAGTCCGGAATAGATAAGGGTCTATTCACGGTGGGCCTGCCCCATCGTCAAGATATGGGTCTCTCAGATGGGGTTTCAGAAAACAGTCTGAATAATTTTTCAGGCGGAGTCCGGAATAGGTAAGGGTCTATTCACGGTGGGCCTGTAAATCCCCCTGACAGGCATGGGCCTATCCGGGAGGATTTTGATAAAATGGTACAAGTCAATTCAGCTCGAGTAAAACAGAATGACTGCAAAATTATATGCGAATTTTCGAAGTCTAGGCAAAATTAGGCCTATTTTAGGACAATTGCCACCAAGGCCGGCCTCAAGCATATGTACGATAAAAACCTAACAAGCTTGAATATAAACTTTACGATTCAAAAGTATTCATTATAAATTGTTCATGAATGTCCTTTCAAAAAACTAAATTCGATTACACGAATCAAATACTATATAACCTTCACATTTATTGATCGGGTGGGAGGGATTTGGGATTTTCGTTGTTGGTGGAAGCGTTGGCGAGAGTATTCGCTCTCGTCGAATCTCTCCTGCTTCTTCGAATCGGCGGCATGATGGCAACTTCGAAGCAAGAGCGAAGTTGTCTTGCTTGCTTCAACATTTACACCTTCTCAAAATCTGATACGTGATGCATTGTGAAAAAAATAGAGGCTCTGATTGGCCAAATTTTCCCGCCCTGATGACTGATTGGACAGGGGTGAGCTACGTTTTCCCGCCTTCAATGTTGATTGGCTGATACATTCAATAGCTTGGAATTTCAAGTTACTTGCGCAATTTCATCAAAAGGTGGAATGAATAGTTGTCAAGGGGCGTGTTACAGGCAATTGAGTCTGCCAGAAATAACCATTACTTCATAGTTTAATTCACTCCTTTCGTAATATCCTCAACTATCTTTTGTAAGCAGAACACTGATGCCTTGGAAAATATTTTCTTCTTTTGTGATGCATGACCTTCATTTGCAAGGCGTTTCAACGTTATTCAATCCACTAAGAGAGACAGTTCCTTGAACATCAAGATCGAACAACCAGCACCAAATCTCTTTGCAGTAAAGCTGAGAAGATCCATTTCGTACTTTATATGTTGGACCGCTTGTAACTGAATAAGGCCTAGGTCAAACGTCGAGCCTGTCATGTGCCGAACCAAATACATGAATTAAGCACATGAGGGGCACGACGTTTGATTTGATTAAGCACATGAAAAAACATTTGGGTCGACCCAAATCAATTGGCTCGACTGGTCCAGTCGAGTAGCACGACTGTGGCACGACGTCAAATCAAACGCCGCGCTGCTCATGTGCCGAACCAAATGCATAAATTATTCGTCCCAATTTTCTGTCTCAAAGCGAGGCGGGGCATGCGCTGAGGTCCGAATTAGGGAATACCGGTTGAAAGTTGATCGTGAAAGGTGAAACAATATTTCAAAACGTTGTGTCGCGATGGAGGTTGGAGGAAACTGATCGTGAGTTGATCATGAAATCAATGGCTTCGTGTCACGATAAAATGGTTGGCGGTTTGAAGAAACTGAAGACTGTTTGTGATATCTATGACTGTTTGTGCCCCGGTTTTTTGTGCAAACTAAAACGCTTGCCATGTTTAAAACGTTTGCTGATCGCCACGGAACCCCAGCTTGCGGGCCAGACTGCAGCATTATGATTACTGAACAAATTTTAGAGCTTGTTAGGGTATATTAGGAAGGGTTTCTTTTCATTTGGGAACTTGATGAAACATTGTATGATATCCCTGGAGAAGTTTCTGGATTTGTTTTGCTTGGCCTTGTAGCCTAAATCTGTCATGTTTACCTTTCACGGTAATATTGTCTGCACAATCAAAAGTCTAATTTTTGTTTGTTCTGTTTTGTCTTTAGAATAAAGGATAACAACCGCAAATCTTGCTTAACAGATTTTGTTGCTAGGTTACATATGACATCATACATTTTAACCTATTTGATTGCAAAGTCCAACTTTGTAATCTAAGAGGGCACTCGATGTCAGTCAGAAAGAAAGTAAGTAAGTAAGTCACGCTCGTTAATGGAATTGATAAACGTTTTACCGCTGCTAATGAGCACTCAGATAAAGAAAGCGCACAGAAAGCGCATACAACACAGAAGCTTCCCGCGATCCTATAGCAGAATTTGACGTCGGCTTATTTCATGTTAGACAGATTTGACACCATAAGATGGATAAATTTCATTTCATTTTCATTTCATTTTCAAATTTTTAAGGAGGGGGTAGCCCTTCATCAATAAAAATGATGATTTACAAGGGGCCCTCCACTTAAATACATACAAATTAAAATATATTGAAAAAAAACTAAATTAACCTAATTACAATTTCATAAATACTAATAAAATAGCCTAAGATCTAAAATGAATATTTACAATAAAAAGAAATCCAAATACATATATACACCTACTGATTGTCAACACGTTTGAATTTGTAAATTGTGGAAGCATTCTTATGCTCAGCTGAGAGGCCATTCCAAGATTTAGCACCCCTAAAAGAGAAGCATTTCTGCCCATTTGCTGAATTTTTCTTTGGTACTCTTAGATCTGTTGCTGAATTCCTAAGATTCCTTGAGGTTAGCTGGGATGTCTTTGTGAATAGATTGGACATGTATTGTGGAGCAAGACCATGAAGGGATTTGAAGACCATGATATTAGACTCACTACTGATTAGCTCATCAATGGTCTTCCAGCCAAGTCTTTTTACAAGTGGCAAGCCCGGTGCATCATAGCGACTGCCAGTTATAATGCGTGCAGCCCGGTTTTGTAATTTTTGCAAATGGTTAATCTCAGTCAGACCACAACAGCCCCAAATAGAACAACAATAGCGAAAATGCGGCTCCACAATACCAGTGTACATAGTTCTCAGAGTCTTTTCTGGCAGAAGTGATTTTGCATGTTTCAAAAAGCCAATTGCTCTTGAGACCTTTGAGGAAACTGTCTTAATGTGTTCTTTCCAATCCAATTTGTTGTCAATCTGCACTCCAAGATATTTTGTTTTTTTGCACAACTTCAAGTTCGTCATTCCGAATTTTTAACTTCAAAGATTCACCTTGATTCAATAAAGTTTTATGCTTCGGTTTTGTGGAAATGAGCATGGCATGTGTTTTCATTACATTAACAGAGAGTTTATTACCCTTGAGCCATTTTTCAACTAGTGCAAGGTCACTGTTGATGGCCCCATTCAGCTGAGCAATATCAGAGGATTGATGACAGATACTCGTGTCATCTGCGTACATGGACATTCTTGATCCCTGGACAGATCGTGGGAGATCATTAATATTATTATTATTATTATTATTATTATTGATTTATTTAAAGTAGGCAACATACAAAATAGCTATAAAAACAAGAGCTAACTCAGGCCTACTATCTAAAAAAGTAAAAGTTGTAAAAAAAAAGGCAAAAAAGAAATCAAATAAAGAATAGTTATCTATAAATACATTTTTACAATGTTTTCTATATTTACAATGTTCTTTTCGACGGTATTTACAAAGTAGTAAAATAGATCAGTTCAGGAACCCAACCTGAGCCACGAAAGGTCTACAAAGTCTACAATTGCATTCTACTCCTCTCGAGACTTTGATTCTCCGTTTAAAGCTGGAGAGGGTTTCTGACTGCTTTATGTCATTGGGAAGTGCCTGCCATAATCTACACCCGCGAAAAGATATCGTCTCCAAGCCATTGCACGTAGTGCGCACTTGAGGCAATAGTAGATCATGGCAGCCTCTTAACCCATAAGAACTGCCTTTTTCAACGAAGATCTCCTTCATGAAACTAGGATTAAGCTCCCATTTTGTTTTATAGACCTCAGTCATCAGCAACTGTAAATTTCTTATGTGGATTCGGACTGCATTGTCTCTGAGTAACATTGTATCATAATCTGATGTCATATCTTTGTAGGCTATCCGTAATGCCCGCTCGTGAATACGGTTAATTTTATTGTTCAGTGTTCTATCACAGGACATCCAAACAAGAGGACAGTAGTTGAATTGGGACAAGATAAATGTCTTCATTATTCGTTTTAGTTGATCGGTATCAAGAAAGTAAGAAATTCTTGAGAGTGCATGTAGCTTTTGACCAGCCTTTTTGCACATGGACTTTATTTGCTGTTTAAAGCATAATTTTTTGTCAAGAATCACTCCAAGCAACTTTTCTTCTGTACTCTCTTTTATTGTTATCCTTCCGATATTTACTGACACATCATTACTTTTGTCTCCAAATACCATTAGGTGGCATTTGTCCTCATTCAACTTCATACAATTGTTTGGAAACCATTCTGCAATTTTGAGGGCATCGCTCTCTAATGTTGCGATAACACCTTCAATATTGCTATCGCAAGCGTAGATCGTTGTGTCATCTGCATAGTTACATATTTGAGCATCTTTCACAAACATGAAGAGATCATTGAGGTATATATTAAACAAAAGGGGCCCCAAGACTGAACCTTGTGGTACACCGATCATTGTTTCTCTCCAAGTACTGAAAGACCCATTTATCTTTACCCTCTGCTTTCTCTCACTGAGATAGCTATGAACCAACCGCAATGCATTTGGACTGAAGCCATAAGCACTTAATTTTGCAATCAAAAGCTCGTGATTTAAACAATCAAAAGCCTTTGAAAGATCCATGAGTAGTGCTCCAGCAAAACCCCCTTTATCTAAGGTTTTTTTACAGGTTTCTATGAGTCGCAACAGTGCATGTTGGGTTCCATAGCCCTCTCTAAATCCACACAGAAGGGGAGAAAGAAAGCTAAGGGCATGCGATTTTATTTGATTCTCTAAGACCCTTTCGTAAATTTTGGACACAGACGATAAAACCGTTATAGGTCTATAGTTCTTTTTGATAAAAGCATCAAGACTTTTGAAAAGAGATGAGATCTCACCAGCTTTCAATTCCTTTGGAAAATAGCACTCTGCCAAATTAGAATTGAAGATTTTCTGGAGGAGGATGGCAAAAATGTCTGCATTGTGTTTAAGAATCTTAGCCGGAATGCTGTTTAAGGGAGATGATTTGTTCGTATTCAGTTTTTGTATCTGTAAATGTATCTCATTGACAGTCACTGGCTTAAATTCAAATTGGTTCACTTCGCAGCATTCTTTGATCTTTCTAATGCTGGGATGATTTTCATATTTCTTAATAGCTTTCTCTATTGGGTCATTGATCCCGGTTGTTTGTGATAGGAGTGACTGGTCTTCGGAGATTCCTAGACTCTCTGTTATATTTGCAAAATAATGATTAAATATCTCCGCAATTTTTGCATCGTCAGTTATCACTTCTCCATCTTCAATCAGAGTCACAGAAGAACTTGTTTGTATCTCATTTGAAAATACCGGTTTGACAGTCTTCCAAAATTCATGATTATCTGTAAGGTCTCCAAGGTCAAGGTTCCTATAGTAATCAGATTTCGTCCTGCGCAGGAGTTTTACGCAAAAATTTCTTTGCTTTTTGAAGGCTTTAAGATTCTCTTCAGTTCTCCTCTTAATGTATCTATTGCGAAGCTTTTTGCGATGCATCATCGCTTTCCTCAGGGCCTTAGTCATAAAGGGGCTGTCGTTTGCACGCAAATATTTTGTCTTAAGAGGAGCATGTCTATTAAGCGTATCAGTAACCACAGTGTCGAAAGCACCGTAGTCCTCATTATCCTGCAGTTCCGACGAAATTTGACCACAAAGGTCCCTCCTAAATTCCTCGGCACAAAATTTGGCGTTATTTCTATATCTAATGATCTTAGGTCCTTTTTTCTTATATCCACCTTTAAGTGCTGTAACTATCATGGCATGAAAGTCTGACAGTCCCGTATGCACTGTTACTGTGTTCTGAAAAACTTCTTTTTCTGTTCGTCAGAATCAAGTCAATACATCTGGGACTATCAGACCTAAAGCAGGTTGGGCTCCTGACCAGATTTTTTAGACCATAGTTATCCATGAAGTCACTGATAATGGTATCATTGGGCGCACAATTGAAATCACCTATCAGACAGAAGCTTTCATATTTGCTACTGTAAAAATCCAGGCCCTTTCCTATCTCATCAAAGAAATATTCTCCAGATTGAGAGGGAGGACGGTAAATGCTGACAAGTAACCATTTTTGCTTCTTAAGACTTATTTCAATCATCCCACATTCGATGTCCTTTGGTGGCTGGTAAACCGATAACTCTTTGAAGGGAACACCCTCTCTGACATAAATCAGTAAGCCGCCTCCATGTTGATTTCGATCTAACCGAAAGGGCTTTGAAAAACCATCCAGTAAGAACTGACTGGTTGTGAAGGTGCCATCGATTTTTGTCTCTGCAATAGCTAGCATGTCGACATTATCAGCTATGACTGGTTTTAGAAATTCAAATTTGTTCCTTATGGAGTTAATATTCAGGTAAGCTATAATCAGACCTCTGTGATTCTTTGCCCTGATTGAACTGAGTGAGGTAGCCTCGTTTTCAACTAAATTATTATCAGTGGCTTCATGGGGTCCAAGGTTAATTGCATTAATACTGTTCTCATTGGGAGAGGACGAGAAAGGGTCAACCCTAATCTCGACCCCATCCTTTCTTTGTATAGTGGAGTCAATGTTGACACTTTTAGGTCATCTTCGAGAAGCACTTACCAGATTCCGTTCTAACATTTCATCACCGTAGCTGTTCAGATGCAGTTGGCTGCGGTTTAGATGTTTGTCCGCTTTGATATTTTCGTGATCAATGAAGGATATATGTTCTTCATTACACATGTCTTGCAGGATGAGATTTGTTTTTCTTCGCTTGTCTTCGTGAGAGTCTCCGCGAGCTATCAAACCAGAGATGATGACATCAATTCCATGTGTTTCGATCGATTTGGCAAGAGTGATTATTTCAGTTGATATATCGACGTCGGATTTCGAAGATCTTAGGTCATTTGTCCCACAATGAAGAATTAAACGAGTAGGCTCCTTGTCAATCGCTTTCAATATAAATGAGGAAAAGAAGGGGACCAAGACATGAGCCTTGGGGTGCACCGACATTTATTTCCTCAACTGATGAGTCAATGCCATTCACCCTAGAAAATTGTTTCCTATTGGCAAGGTAAGATTTGAACCATGCTAACTGCCGCTCCTGAATACCATAATATTCTAACTTTTTACAGAGTATATCATGGTCAACCGTATCGAATGCCTTCTTCAGGTCAATAAACACGAGTCCCACTAGCTTTCCGAGATCCAGCCCATTATACCAGTCATCAGTGTTTTTAAGCAAGCACGTTACTGTAGAATGAAGGCGCAAAAAGCCTGACTGCTCAGATGAAAAGAGCCCATTATCATACATGTGCTGGTACAATTGGTTGGCAACGAGTTTTTCAAAGAGCCTTGAGATGACAGGTAAAACTGAAATAGGGCGATAATTTGATTTATCAGCCTTGTCTCCCTCCTTGAAGATTGGTGTAACTCTGGCCAATTTCCATGAGTCTGGAAATTGGCTTGTTTCAAGTGACGTATTGAACAAACATGCCAATGAGTTTTCAATAAAAGGCAAGGCTAGTTTCAAGAAATAACAGGAGATACTGTCACTCCCAAAGCTCTTTGAAGTTTTGGTCTTGGCAATCGCATCCCTGATTTCCTGCACTCCAATGGTCCGAAACTGAAACTGAACATTGTTACTCCTTTCAGTAAAGTCCCCAGACAGAAGTGGGTTAGGGGTGGCATCAATTTTACTGGCTAGTTTCTCACCAATTGTACAGAAGAAACTATTCATGGCGTTTGAAATGTCTTTTTTATTAACAATAGCATTCCCAGAGTCCTTGATACAATCAATGTTGCAGGATTTGGATCTCTTGTTCAGGACTTCATTGATTGTTTTCCAAGACTCTTTCATATTCCCTTTACATTCAGAGATTTTAGTAGAAAAACATTGCTTTTTTGAGCTTGATATTAACAGAGTTGGCCTTATTTCGAGCTTGTCTGTATGCATCCATGAGAATAGTAGACTTACTCTTAAGAGCAGCCTTTTTCAGTCTATCCCTAGTCTGCATCAGACTCTTAAGGTCTTTGTTAATCCAGGGACAATATTTTTCAGAAACACGCATTTCCCTTAGAAGGGCATGTTTTTCTATGATTAAGGCGAACAAGGTAGACCAGTCATCAACAAGTGTATTAATATTGTCGGTCTGTTGAAAAAATTGCTCCCAACAAATGTCAGAAACATCAGATAAGAATTCATCTTCTTTGAAATGTTTCATACTCCAAGTTTTTATCCGTTTGTGGCCTTTTTCAACAGCTCCATTGAATTTTCGGATACAATAGACTAGAAAGTGATCACTGAGGGAAACCTCATGGACGCCTGTCTTAACAATGTTTCTGGCACATGTTGTGGCAATGTGGTCAATGAGAGTTGCTGTTTCAAGAGTGACTCTTGTCGGCTCCTCAACAAGCTGTTTAAAACTGAATAGCTCATAGATATCTGCCATGTGTTTGGCATTGTTATCCATGAGCTGATCACTTGATCTCCTGGTGAGATCACAATTTGTGTCCCCAAGGAGGATCATTTCCTTTCCTTCCCTATCCAAGTAGGCAAGTACTTTTTCCAGCTTGTCAAAGGAACCAACTGGGTCACTAGGTGGTCGATACCATGTAATAACAAGAAATGGCTTGCTTTTTGGGGGCTCAATTTCAATAAAAATAAGTTCAAGCCCATCTATTGGAATATCATCTCTGGGCTTAAAATTGACTGAGTCCCGTATGTAAATAAAAATTCCCCCACCATGACAGGTCCTATCAAGGCGAATTTGTTGGTACCCAGGAACTTTGGTCAATTCTTTGGGAACAGAATTGTCCAATTTAGTTTCATTTAATCCCAAAATATGAATTCCTAACCTCTTCATCATAAGCTTAACTTCATCTAAGTGACTACGAATGCCATTGACATTCAGGGACGCGATTGCCATGCCCTTTTTTGATCCTAATTGCTGAGGACACGAGAACCTATCGATGGGCCTGTTGGAATTTTTATCAGTTCTATCTGAACTGGTGATTGTCAAAGCCCTTGTTTTGTCTAGTCAATAATACCTGTTAATAGCATTGATGAAGTTATTGGCTAATTTTGCTGTACCACTCTCATTCAAATGCAGACCATCCTTCCATAAATGCTGGTCTACCCTAATTCCTGCATTGTCAATATACACAAATCCACACTGCTCGCATAGCTCTCTCAGTTTGTCATTGACAATGTTCCTCTTCTTCTGACATTTCAGAGGTCTTCTGCTCGTTATGCTAGATATCATGACACAGTTTACACCAGCATTTTTACATCTTTCACCAATTACTAGAATGTTTACCCTGGCACAGCAACAAATTCACCCAGAATTGGCACGTTCTTGACTTCATTAGCAGCTTAATTATGTCAAAACAATCGTTTTCTAGAACGAACGAATCATTAGCCACTTATTGATAGTACTCATTATGCAAATAACTCAACTTTAGAGGATGATGTAACCGGCGGCCTGCACAGAGGCTAGCATTTGCAGCATAACCAAAGGTAGAAGGACCCCCCTCCTACACAGCAACGGATGCAATCATCGCAGGTGAAGTTGAGACGAAAGGTGCAGAATCCCAGCTAGCAATGGCGCCATGGACTGGGGGAAGGGACGTGATCACACTGAACCAAAACATCTTCATGCATATCATTCTGCACAGAGGAATCTTCGTGACTGCTTGTCTCAAATTAGATGCCCGCGAATAGCAACAACTGAAACGTTCTGTAGGGTTCTGCATAAGTAATTTTGCGTTATCGTAAATCTCACATGACATCTCATTTGACACAGATGCACCAATAGTTTTGTGCACGAACTATAAGCAAACTAGGGGTAATGACTTTTGATTTTTGCGTATCATTCTCGTTTGACATAAAGACCAAAATATTGCGTTTGACCTTGAGGCGATTCTTGTCCTTATACTAGGCGCTCGATTTTCCATTGAAGGCGACTTTAGCAGCAACAGTCATCTCTCTGACTGTAGCAAAAAACAGAATCAACGATCATTTGGGGTTATGAAGAAATCAATAATCAGATATTCTTATGCTTGTTTAGCTCAGGACGGACTTTGTAATCATCCAAAAGGATCTTATGTTTTACATTTGGCACGACCTATTAAGTTCGACGTTTGATTCAAAGTCGCTCCACAGCCGTGCCAGAGTCGAACCTAACTGCATTAGGTTCGGCACGTGACGGGCTCGACGTTTGACCTTGGCCTAAGAATTCTTCTTTTGCAACTTCCAATAATGAGGATAAATTCTTGATCAAAATTTAACAAAACGTCCTGCATTTTGTGTTTAATGTAGTCATATTTATGATGCAAAATATTACTGAAAAGGGCGTTTCCCTCACCTTCCGAGTGTCTGAAGGGCGTGGCCCTCAAAAATTTTCCCGGGGGCAAGCCCCCCGACCCCCGTATTTCCTCGCTACGCTCGCAATCCGCCCCCCAAAGGTAGGGACCTGGCTACGCCACTGAAAATACCCCGTTCTGAAGATGCATTGTATATCAGTGTCAGTGGTTTCGAAACTAAGTTTATGGCATCTTTCAATATTTTGACGGGGATTCTGTCAGTACCAGGAGACTTCGAGTTATCCAGAGCTTTTATAGCACGTTCTACATACCCTACATTTACTGGCTGTAGCTTAAATTTGGTTCCTCCGGTTTTATCTCCAAGGTACTTGAGAGGGTCATCGGAAGGCTGGATTTCTATTTTCTCCGCTAACTTAGGTCCAACCGTTGTAAAATGTTTGTTAAAAGCTTCTGAAATTTGTGAAGCTGATTTTAGTTCTTTGCCTTCAAACATGATGTTTTGAGTTACAGTGTGATTTGAGTTCTTATGTAAACATAGGGCTCGAATCTTTGCAAAATTTAAAAATTGAGTGTGTAAAATGTTGTTGCCTAGTTCTTTCAACTGAATAGATCGAATGATACTTCAGGTCGTTTGCCATAATTCCAGAAAGAGCATTTGCGATATCATCATTATTCTTGGAATTACAGCATTTTTAAGATTTACGAAGGATTTACGAGAGGAGGTATCAGTAGCTTTGAAAAAGATTAAAAGCAACACAAATTCTAAACTGGTTGAGGAAAGTCAAAATGATCAATGCAAGAAATACTCAGTTTTTGACGATCTACACGATGGTAGCAAACAAAAGTCTGTAGCTTTTATGGTTCACGATTTAGCATTTTGATGACGTCACAACTTCAAAACCAGCAGAAATGTTAATCAAAGAACCCTTGGGGGACTCATGGAGCCAAGCCACAATTTAAAGATGACATTCATCTTCCGCTTAAAAATTGACAAACCGCAAAGAATGAAATTTCAATCGTAATAGAAACTCTCGCCAAGCTTTCTTTTACTCGTGCCTTACTAATTGTGATATCTTTCTCAGTAAAATGGAGGGGAAAATTGTCGGTTTCACAAATCAAAATACAAACTCAAAATGAAAGGTGTCCTATTTCCAAGCCTGATAAATGGATTACAAATCCAAGGGTCCAAAACCCTGATATCGCAATTGAAATAAATCCTTTTATCGTCTGATTGTTTATTTAAACTAATAAGTCGATGCAGAGTCCAACTTTTCTGGTAAAATATTGGAAAGAATTTGTTGACGTCATAGCTGCGGACGACGGACATGAGACATGAGACAGGATTCGCTCCCACCCTATAGACTCCTAGACTTATTACATGAGCCCTTGTTTTCGCTCCATTTACCCCAACGACACCCCAACAATACCCATTCCGCTTCAACGAAGGACTCATAATCAAACATACATTATTTTGAGACTAGCTTCTGCGAGGGCGCTCCTGTGGGCGAAAAGGTGGCATCCAGAATGGGATGAGTTAAAAGCCAGAATGCCTGGAATTCGACAATCCATTGGAAGCAGTGCACTTACTACATTCATCATAGTTTCATTCTTTGAGGGACTAACTGCATAAACAAAGTTTTACCGTCATCCAATTCAATGGACGAAGCAGAAATAGGGACTGAAGTAAAAAGCGTTTTTGGCCAAACGAAAACATGATGTCGACGATCACAACACAGCAAACTGTGTTACTTTTGTCAAAGAAACTGAACTGCTGCTGCTGCTTTGGTCTTTGGTTACTAACGTTGATTATGGTCTGATGTAAACACACTTTATGTTTCTGTTAAAAGAATCTGTCTGTTTGTCAAAAGAATAAGGTCAACTCTTTAAGACCAGTTGTGGTATTATACCTTGGGGTTGAGAAACAATCTTACAGTTGCAGATATTTGCAGCTTTAACTTTAAACCAAAGTTTTTCAAAGTATTTACCAACTGAAAATTGTAGAGTTCTGAACTTGTAATGAAAGGCTTTTGTAAACAAATTGCTCTCAAACTGAAGAAACTTGGTACCAACCCTGAACCTAACTTTCTTGCAAACAATTAGCTCCAACTGGCAAATACATCCTGATGGTTGGTGAACTTGAACTGGTTTCCTTACTAGATCTACTGTAAGCCTAAATAAATTTCACAAACCATGTCAATGAGATTACCAGGAGTACACACTCTTGAGCCTCGCCAATAAGTTGATCTCGCGGCACTTGCTCCAGCGTCAGACTTTAGAGAGGACAAACGTCACGAGTTATTAGCTGATAAGATTTGCTCTGATTTATCGGCCCTATTCGGCCATGAGGAACGCTCTCCATCCATTTCATGCTGACCAAACTTTCAAAATGGCACCTCTGCAGCGAAGCAAAGCACAGCAAATTTTGCCTAGGAGCAAGTTCATCCCAAAATCTTCGTCTTGCATCAACTTCATGCGTTCCATGCCTCCCAAAACTGTGCAGTTCACCTAAAATTCTTTCTCCACAGCTTCGACATTTTGTCGGCCATTTTCACGTCTCGCCCGCTCAGTGTCATGTCACTCAAGTTTCTTGAAGTCAGCGGACCAAAACAAGCTTTTGGTCAATGTTTTGCGATCATTACGTAATTTGACCGTTACAGAAATGTTCAACCAATCAAATCACGCAAAGGTGAAAAAGAAGCAATCTGATTGGCCGCTCAAGAAGTTGAGCGAAATTCAAATATTAGTCTCAAAATGATGTATGGAAGATTATGAGGCTAAGTTTTAGCGGAATGACTATAACAGTAAATAAAAATTCAATTCAATGGAGCAAAACTTAGCCGAAAGTCATCAGTCTGATAGACTCCATGAGTCAAAAATGCTGTAACTCTGAAAATAATGATAATATCAAAAATGCTCTTTCTGGAATCATAGTAAACGCCCTCAAGTTCTCTCCAATCTTTTTTTATTGAAAGAATAAGGTAATAACATTTTACACATTTAATTTTAAAGTTTTGCAAAGATTCGAGCCCTATGCTTCTTATGTAAAACCTTATTTATTGTTTTCCACATAGCTTTCGGATTGTTTTGGGTTTCATCAATAAAGTTATAGTAGTATTCCTGTACCCTGGCACGTAGTTCAGAAGTGACTTTATTCCGCAACTTCTTATAGTCCGACCAATAGGAAGCATCTTTCTCGGACCTCTTTTTTGCTAGATCACGTTCCTTCATCAGGTTTTTTATTTCTACAGTAATCCAAGGAGCGTGATGGCTTGTTATTTTTCTGCGCTTTAATGGTGCATGCACCTCCATAAGAGATGAGATAACACTGTTAAAGACCGAGGCCATGAGATCAGGGTCGCCATTAGTTGGGGCAAGCATCTCGTTCCAGTCAATGGCTGACAACTCGTCCAGGAATAGCTGCTTATCATAGTTTCTAAGGCTACGTGTTTCGACTATTTTCACTTGCTTATCTAAAAGTCGCTTTGCATTTATTTTCCTAACTGCAAAGATAAGGTAATGATCGACCATTCCTAATTTTAGCACGCTCGCTCTCAAAATGTAATTTGGGCGATTGGTGGCAAAGTGATCAATAAGAGTCTTAGAAGTGTGTGAAGCACCATCTTTCTCAGAATAAATTGATTTTATGCTTTTGGTCAGGGCCGCCGAGAGCTTTTCGAGGCCCAGGGGCAAAATTGTGAATTGAGGCCCCCCTGCGAGCGAAGCGAGCAGAAAATTTTTTTCGATTGCCCCCTTTAGATTGGCTTAAAATGCATCTCATAGCATTTCCTGTTGTCAAAATGTCAAAATTCTCAAATTGCGAGCCCCCTTTGACCCTGAGGCCCTGGGGAAAAGTGCCCCCCCTGCCCCCCTCTCGGCGGGCCTGCTTTTGGTGCACCAATCCTTGTGATTTTTTAAATCACAGTTAGTGTCACCAATTAAGATAATCTCTTTACCTTCTGCATCTACAGCAGAGAGTAAGTTCCTTAATGCCTCAAAACTCTCCTTGTCATTGCCGGGGGTTGGGGGTCTGTACCAACAAATAACTATAAAATTTCTGGCATGCAAGGGAGTGATCTCTACGGCTACGATTTCTAATAGTGGATCATCAATATCATATCTACGATTATGACTAATGCTCGAGTTTACATAGATAGCTACACCACCGCCGTTGACATCTCTGTCTTTACGGTGGATTTCAAAGCCTTCCAGCTCTACCTCTGGGTCTGTAATATCTTTACTTAAAGGGGCAGCGTCACGTAATGTAAACAAACTTCTTTCGAAACGATGATTTTTCAGGATTTTTGATAGTCCATATCACAGAGATTTTCCACTACTTTTCTCAAAATATACGTGCTATTTTGAAGATGGACTCTTGAATTTTCTTGAGAAATAAACCAAACACTCATGCGTTGTAGGATTGCAGAGATATTGGTGGATTTTTAGAAGTAACTTTATTGTTGATTCACCCCATCCACCAAAATCTGAGCGGAACACAATGGCCAACAATATAGATTATAGAGGTAACAATTTTGTTTACGGTTACGTGACCCTGCGCCTTTAACCTCGTTTCATTCAAACCCAGAATGTGAAATTTGTGCTCGTTTATCACATGCTCAATTTCACAATGATGCTTACGTAATGATACAACATTACGTTGCGATTCGCTTAGATTTTTCTTTGAACCTGTGTACCCCTACCAATACTCTACATATTTCTTGACATTCCGTGCAAATCTTTTTGCTCCTCCTTGGTTAATATGTAAACCATCATCACAAATATTACCATATAAAATGTTGTCATTATCAATAAAGTCTATACCCTGTAGCATGAGTTCTTCTTTTAAAATCTTATTTGTTTGAAATACCTTGACGTTCATACCGTTCGCAGCAGCATTGCCCTTCCTTCTGAAAATAGAGGAGTATGCGAGTTGGGCTTTGGAATTCTTTTGCTTAATTTTCTTGAAGGTTTTGACCACCTTTTCTGCAACTTCTTCTGGGGTCGAATCACGGAGATTATTGGTGTCCGCATGCATAATTATTACATCTGCATCACAGTCTACATGATTAGCTGCCTCTTCGACTTTCATTCCTGATTTTGCATTCAAAACAACCTCGTAATGATTGTTTGACATTTTATCAGCATCCATTCTACGTAACTGTGAGTCACCAACTATGCAAATTTGGATAGGATGGGGATGGGGCGATGTTTCATTGGAAACCATTTTGCTGAACTTTGATGACCCATTTCGGTTATTTTCCTTTCCACGGGACTGTTGCTGATCCTGCGTGTTTTTCTTCGATTTACCTTCTTTGTTTTTATGTTGTTTGGCTGTTCCAGTGCCGTGAGCTACTGTCTGTGATTCACTGGTAATGCTCGCATGAGCAGTTCGAGGGATCTCCGGTTTTCCACTCCTGTTGACACTCTTGTTGGATGCTTGGGCTTCTCCAACCTGTTTCATTGTATTCACTTCACTTGTATTGTTTTCCAATGAATCGATGAGAAAGGTGTCGTGTCTCTTGAGAGTTGGACTGACTTGGAAGACTAACAGCCTGTAGTGATTACGTCACTGTGGACAAAACCCCCTGGTTGCTGGTTGCTGTTGTAGTCAGGGTTGCCATTTGGCCGATTTGACGGCCAAATTTCTCGATTCTGGTCGTTTTTTAAGCCCCTTGGCCGTCATAGAATGATTTGGCCGAAAACGCAAAAGTTGGCCGAATTTTGGCCGTAAATGGAATATCCGCAAATAAACAAAGGAAACCACTATTTTTCGACAATTGATGCTCAAATCCGTTGTAAAAATCTCAAGATTTCCTGTGTAAAAATGAGAAAAGTAGTAAAACACGAGCAAATGTTACAAATATGAAGGCGTAAAAGTTGTTCTAGCACACAAAGCCATTCCTAACTACACGTTTACTGGACACAATTGGCCGAAATTTGGCTATCATTTAGCATTTTGTTTGATTGGCCAAATTTGGCCGCCAACCGTAGCAATTTTGGCCGCCGACCATTTCGGACATCTGGCAACCCTGGTTGTAGTTGTATAAGCTTTTGACATAGGGGAGTTGTGTTTTGTTGAAGTTCAAAATGGCGTGATTTCTTTATCGCATTTCACATACTCGACAAGCAGGCAGGTTACAACACTGGCGACGAGAATGGCTGGTATCGTTACTCAGCTCCCACCTTTTGATCCAGATGCGACAATTGGTCCAAGTGTAGCCCCTCGATGGAAAACCTGGGTATCAGACTTCAAGACATACCTGGTTGCAAACGCCATTGAAGAAAACAAACGTAAACGCGCTTTGTTGCTCTACTTAGCTGGCCCTCGTGTAAGGGAGATCTTTCGACATCTACCTGATACGGGAGAGGAAGATAATTTTGATACAGCCTTGGTGAAGTTGAACGATTATTTCGAGCCTCAAAAGAACCGTTTGTATGAAGTATACAAATTTCGTCAGGCAGCTCAAGAATCGAACGAAACAATTGATCAGTACCACACTCGTTTACGTGGCCTTGCACAGACCTGTGAATTTTCCGACACTGACTTTGAAATAATTCTGCAGATCTTTCTACACGGAACGTCCAGCCACCTTCGAAAACAAGCTTTGAAAGATCCTAAAATAAAGTTAAGCCGAGGGGCAAATCACTGATTTTTTTTTCGTACACCCTCTTTGAAATCACAAAAAAATCACATACAAAAATCACAAAATCACAAACAAATGAGACAAATCACATGCAAAAAGCACAAAAAATCACAAATCACTGAGAAATTACGGAAAAATCACACATAAAATCACTAAAAAATCACTAAAATCACAAAAAAATCACAGACAAAAATCATATGATTTCAAAATCACAAAAGTCACGTACGCTAATTTGAGAAGTGATTTGCCCCTCGGTTAAGCGACCTCTTGTTAGTTGGACGCCAAGAAGAAATGAGCAGATTTCAGGCCTCTAACATTGAAAGCAAGACGAAAGACCCAAATCAGGACATAAACTTCATGCGAAAGAAGGGTAAAGCCCCGAAGAAACCCTCTACCTGCCGAAACTGTGGTGGAGAATGGCCCCACACAAACACAGCCTGCCCTGCAAAAGGTAAAACATGTCGAGCTTGTGGTAAATCGAACCACTTTGCAAAACAATGCCGTTCAAACAAAAAGCCCACAGCGAGAGGAAGTTCGGTAAAGCCCCTGAATGTGAACAATAGCAGCGATTCAGAAAGCGATCCAGGTTATTGTTATGCGGTTGGCACAGGATCAAAGACACATCCGAAAGCGAATATCCTTGTCAATGGATTCAAACTACGTTTCTTGATAGACACTGGGTCATCTATCAATGTCATAGACTATGCCACTTTTCAACAGCTCAAGGGTATCGAATTAAAAAGAGCAACATCAAAGCATTTCCTTTCAACTCTAAGGATCCCGTCAAGATGAAAGGCAAATTTGAAACCACAATGGAATCTCATATCCACCAAGCAGAGACACAACTCTCTCAAAAGTCGAAATGAAGCCTTGGTACTGAAGATACGCGACAATGAACTCGAAGTTGTTCAAAAGACAAAATACCTTGGAGTGCAAATCGATTGCTCTTTAGATTGGAAAGAGCAAATTAAGGCAGTTTCTACAAAGGTCTCCAGGGCGATCGGCTTTTTAAAACATGCTAAATCTTTTCTGCCTCTGGCAAGTTTGAAAACTCTTTACACTGGTATTGTTGAGCCCCACTTTCGATACTGTTGTTCTGTATGGGGTTGTGCTGGATCTACATACATCGACCAGCTGCAAAAGTTACAAAATCGTGCTGCTAGAATCATTACAAATAGCAGCTTTGATGCCTCAAGCAGACCACTTATTGCAAAGTTGGGCTGGCAGACCATTGAAGAGCTCATTAGCAATGAGTCTAAAACAATGGTCTTCAAGTCACTCAATGACTTGGCTCCACAATACCTGTGTAACCTCTTCACAAAAAACTCAGCATGCTCCTCCCGCAACCTCCGGAACACTGAGACTGATTTGAGATTGCCAAAGAAAAGGTCTGCTAATGGGCAAAAATGCTTTTCTTTCCGAGGTGCTAAAATATGGAATAGCCTTCCTGCTGAGTCAAAGACAGCATCCTCCCTGAATAGTTTTAAGAAACTGATAAAGGGTTGATTTTTCATTTCTATTGTATATATTGTATAATTGTAAATAGGCTTTTAGGTTATGGTTTTTTTTATTCTAGTCATATTTAAGTTTAACTGTATGCTGTAATTAAGTTTTTACCGGAGGGCCCCTTGAAAAACGGCTTCTGCCGAAGGGCTACCCTCCTTAAAAAATTCAAATATGAATATATATGAATATGAATCTACACAGGTCGCAACGGTGTATGTGACAGAGAAAGACGGGGGATGTCTACTCAGTTCTGAAACTGCACAAGATCTGGGACTTGTCAGTCTGCATTTGAACGCGGTACACCAAGATAAAACCCGGACCACGGAACCTGCGGACCAAGTGCTTAAGGATCTTCATGACCCCAAGGTCACAGAAATCGTAAACAAACACAAACCGATTTATCAAGGACTTGGTAAGCTGAAGAATAAAGAGATAAAATTGTGCATTGATGAAAGCGTTCAACCTGTAGCACAACAACAACGAAGGATACCATTCCATCTCCGAGAAAAAGTGGAGTTAGAGCTAAAGAAATTAGAAGAGCAGGACATTATTGAAAAAGTTCCTGACAATGAACAAACAGATTGGGTATCTCCTATTGTCGTAGTACCAAAAAAGGAAGGGAAAATACGCATTTGCGTCGACATGAGAGCCGCCAACACAGCGATCAAAAGAATCAGACATCCAATTCCAACGGTAAAAGATATATCGCTGGCGCTCAATGGATCACAATACTTTACTAAATTAGACATGGCACAAGCATATCATCAGCTGCCCCTGAATGCACAGAGCAGACACATCACTACTTTTGCCACTCACATGGGACTGTACAGATACAAACGTCTCAACTACGGCACAAATTCAGCAGCTGAAGTATTTCAACACACCTTGCAACAAGTCTTACATGGAATACCAGGTGTTTGTAATCTGGCAGATGATATTTTAGTATTTGCTCCTTCGTACGAAGAACACAATAAAGCCCTTGAAGCTTGCCTCCAGAGACTTCAAGAAAATGGCCTAACATTGAATTTGAGCAAATGCAAGTTCTTAAAGCGTAATCTGGAATTCTTCGGATTTCATTTTACAAAGGAAGGCACGAAACCAGACCCTAAGAAGGTAGAGGCATTTGTTAACAGCCCAAGACCTACAAATGTCAGTGAACTACGCAGTCTTCTTGGAATGTCAAATTACAGTTCGCAGTATATACATGACTACGCCACAGTAACTGAGCCACTGCGTAGACTTACTCATAAAGATGAAAAGTTCATTTGGGGAAAAGAACAAGAAGATGCCTATCAGAAGCTGAAAAATGCTTTGCTCAGCAGCCCTGTCATGAGTTACTTTGATGTCAACAAAGAAACTGTCATTTTAGTAGATGCGAGCCCAGTTGGATTGTCTGCAATCCTTTCTCAACGGGAACATGGATCAAGTAAATCTCAAATCATTGCATATGCCAGCAGATCATTGACAGCTACAGAACAACGCTATTCACAAACCGAAAAAGAGGCATTAGCAATCGTCTGGGGCATAGAACATTTTCATCTGTACATATATGGTGCTCCATTCGTATTGTACACAGATCACAAGCCACTCGAACTGATATATTCGAATCCTATGTCCAAACCACCTGCACGAATTGAAAGATGGATGCTAAGATTACAGCAGTATGACTTTAAGGTTGTTTATAAGCGTGGTGCAGAGAACCCGGCAGATTTTCTGTCTCGTCATCCTCCAGAAAGCTACAAGACAACTCAAAACGAAGCAGACGAGTATGTTAATTTTCTAGCACATGCAGCCATCCCACAAAGCATGACACTGAAGGAAGTCGCAAGTGAGACAGAGAAGGATAACACTCTCCGTGCAGTAAGAGCAGCTTTTCGCACTGGACATTGGGATGCTGACAGTGTCCGTGATTACAAAGACAAACAAGTAAATAGCATAAAATATAAGCACTTTGATGCGAATTGAAAGTAGCGACGTTTCGAGCATAGCCCGTTATCAAGCCAACGTTGGCTTGATAACGGGCTATGCTCGAAACGTCGCTACTTTCAATTCGCATCAAAGTGCTTATATTTTATGTTATTTACTTGTTTGTCTTTGTATTGTGGCACTACACGCAGCAAGAAGATTTTTTTGATCCGTGATTACAAGCTTATCAAGGATGAAATCACAATAGATGACAACAACAAAATCCTCCTTCGTGGATCAAAAATTATTTTGCCAACATCACTTCGTGCTCGTGCGGTTAAACTCGCCCATCAAGGACACCAGGGTCAATCGAAAACAACAGCACTCCTTCGTGAAGGACTTTGGTTTCCAGGACTCGGAAAACTCGTAAAGGAAGAAGTGGGAAAATGTATAGCATGCCAAGCGTCTTCACAACCCAATCCTCCTGAACCATTGCAGTCACCACCAATGCCTTCACATGCGTGGAACGAAGTAAAAATCGATTTTTGTGGACCATTTCCATCAGGCCATTATGTCCTTGTAGTTATTGATGTTTACTCACGTTACCCCGAGATCGAGATCCTAAAATCGACTGCAGCACCGAAAGTGATCCCAAAGCTTGACATTATTTTTGCTAGACACGGTATCCCAGAAAAAGTCACCACTGATAATGGACCTCCATTTAACGGCAATGAGTTCAAAGCATATATGAAGGAACTAGGAATACAGTATGATCCAAGTACACCTTTATGGCCCCAAGGCAACGCTGAAGTCGAGTCATTTAACAAACCACTTGAGAAGGCAATCAGAACAGCACACATAGAACGACGACCAAGGCAGCAGGAGTTAGCGAAATTCCTACTAAATTACCGTTCTTCGCCTCATTTGACGACCAAAGTCCCACCTGCTGAGTTGCTTTTCAACCGACCAATAAGAGGAAAGTTGCCTGTTCTTCAGAACCGAAGTAAAGTTATTGACCGCCACCAAGAAGCAAGAGATAACCAAGAAGCCAACAAACGAAAGAACAGATATTATGCAAATCAACGTCGACATGCTAAACAATCTAACTTTCAAGTCGGAGACACAGTATTAGTGAAGAGACCGAAAGCAAACAAACTAAGTACAAACTTTGATCCTTCACCATACAAGATTACTGAGATTAAAGGATCCAGGATCACAGCAGAACGTGATCGACATAAAATAGTTAGAAATGCATCATTTTTCAAAAAGATAACAAAACAATCCTCGAGTGATTCTGATGATGATGATTATGTGTTACCAAAGGAAACAATATCAGATGAACAGCAGCCTTTGCGCAAATCAACTCGAGTAAGAACTCAGACTCAGTTCTATGGACAGCCTGTCACCTCAAACATTGTTTCATAACTTTATACCTTTTAAAAGGGGGAGTAGTGTAGTGATTACGTCACTGTGGACAAAACCCCCTGGTTGCTGGTTGCTGTTGTAGTTGTATAAGCTTTTGATATAGGGGAGTTGTGTTTTGTTGAAGTTCAAAATGGCGTGATTTCTTTATCGCATTTCACATACTCGACAAGCAGGCAGGTTACAACACAGCCCTATCTAAAGTCTTTGAAAAAACAATAGAGCTCCAACTTTCTCCATTTCTCAATAGGAACTTCTTTTGTGCACATTGAAAACATTTCTCATCTCAGCATGCTTTAATAAGATTAATAGAAGAGTGGAAAACTGGTTTAGAAGCTAACAAACATACTGCAGCTGTTCTCAGGCTTATTGTAATTTGCGAAATTGCGAAATAACGAAATTGCGATTGCGAAATAGCGCAAATTGCGCAATTTCCTGGCTTATTGTAATTTGCCAAATCGACATTCTTCTCCATATTTTTAGCAGATTTCTTCTTATTTCAAGGCCTAGGACACAAGGCAGTACCTTTTAAGACAAAAATTGGCTTCCACATTGAGAATATAATATGCTATCAATCAAAATATTTCATAAGACGCTTGAAATGCGAAGAAATCTGCTGAAAACTCGGAGAAAAAAGTGGATTTGGTAAATTACAATAAGGCCTGGGCTTGTTGTAATTTGCGAAATATTTCGATAACATATTTTATTCCCAATCTTGAGGCCAATTTTTGTTTTAAAAGGTACTGTCTTGTGTCCTAGGCCTTGAAATAAGAAGAAATCTGCTGAAAATATGGAAAAGATGTTGATTTCGCAAATTACAATAAGGCCTGGGCTTGTTGTAATTTGCGAAATATATTGATAGGATATTTGATTCTCAATCTGGAAGCCAATTTTGGTTTTGAAAGGTACTGCCTCGTGCCCTAGGACTTGAAATAAGAAGAAATCTGCTGAAAATATGGAGAAGAATGTTGATTTCGCAAATTACAATAAGGCCTGGGCTTGTTGTAATTTGCGAAATATTTCGATAGCATATTTTATTCTCAATCTGGAAGCCAATTTTGGTTTTTAAAGGTGCTGCCTCGTGCCCTAGCACTTGAAATAAGAAGAAATCTGCTGAAAACAAGGAGAAAAAAATCGATTTCGCAAATTACAATAAGGCCTGGGCTTGTTGTAATTTGCGAAATTACGCAATTTGCACTATTTCGCAATTTCGTTATTTCGCAATTTCGCAAATTACAATAAGCCCTGTTCTCATGGATTTATCCAAAGCCTTTGACAGCCTCCCCATAAATCTACTAATTGCAAAATCAAATGCTTATGGAGTTGGTATAAATTCACTCAAACTATTGAAAAGTTATCTCACAGACAGAAAACAAATGGTGAAGGTCAATGGTTACTTTAGTTCATGGGGGCCACTAAATCAATACTTGGGGCTCGATACTTGGGCCATTGCTCTTCAACCTCTTTATTAATGATATCTTTCTCTTCATCCAAGAGGGCTCCTTATGCAACTTTGCAGATGAAAACACAATTTCCGTCTCTGCTGAAAATGTTAATGAACTTCATAGATTAGTGCAACTTAATAACAATAAATGCATTGAATGGTTTAATTCAAATCATATGACAACCAACCCATTTAAATTTCAGTCATTAATCATTGGAAAAAATGATAATCATATTAAACAATTTCCAAAAAGCAACGATTTCAAAATAAACGTAAGCAACGAAGTAACTTTACTTGGAATTCAAATCGACGAACAACTAAGATTTGACTCACATGTTGACAAAATCTGCAAAAAAGCTGCCATGCAGTTAAACGCAATCAAGAGACTAGCTCGGTTCATGGGTAGCAAGGAGAGACGAGTAATTGTAAATTCATTCATCCTTTGTCACTTCAACTACTGCCCTCTTATCTGGATATTTTGCAGTAATGCAAGCCAAAAGAAACTTGAGAAAGTCAATGAGAGGGCCTTACGATTAGCACTCTCGGATTATACTTCATCGTATGATAATCTTCTAGTCTAGGCAGAATCAACTACAATTCACATTCATTCTATTAAGCTGCTAGCACTTGAAGTTTACAAAACTTTGCACAACTTGAATGCAGCTTTTATGAAAGATTATTGTCTCCCAAAATCCACTAGCTATGATCTTCGAAGAAATGATGTTCTATTCGTTCAAAAGGTTAAAACTACAAATTATGGTATAAGATCTATTAGCTTTTTGGGTCCAAAGATTTGGAATTCTCTTCAAATGAAATAAAGTTATCCAAAAATGCAAATCAGTTCAAAATCCTCATAAAGGATTGGTATTTCGAAAACAAATGCGCATGCAACGCTGGTAGTCAATAAATTCCATAATGAAATCTCTTAGGTTGCTTCATGTTAGTGTATATTAGTGTCCACACTACTGTAAAACTAACATTAAAAAGATATTATTATTATTATTATTATTATTATTATTATTATTATCATTATTATTATTATTATTATTATTATTATTATTATTATTATTATTATTATTATTATTATTATTATTATTATTATTATTATTATTATTATTATTATTATAACATTTGCACTACAGGTGTTACATTCTCTTTTTTCACAATTATGCTCGCAATTATCTTGAGGGTGAAAGATCACTTCTTTTTAGATTGCTAAGAACAGCCTTCACCTTGAGAAACTTGGGTTTTCGGTGAGCTACCCCTAAACCCCTATTTTTCTGAGGAGCTCTCATTTGGTCTATGCATGATTTAATGAAAATTTTTGAACCAGGCTTATGACTTCTCGAAAATTTTTGTTAAAAGTTGTGCTTCTCTAGTTATTGTATAAAATCTGGTGTGTCTAGTGATTTGGCAATGAAGTTAACTGAGCAGTAGCGAAATTCATAGTGATACAAAAGAAACACGGTTTAACCAATTCGTAAAAAACAGAAAATTTATGTCTGGAATACTTTTAGTAAAGTTGAATGAATGAATGAGTAAGTCTTGCCATCGAAACCCAGATTTCAAACAAGGAAGATTTGATTCAGAGGACCCTACTATGATAATACATGCGGACAGCATCTGGTTGTTGAAAACAATTCAACGGCGAAGTAGTAGCCAGGTTTTACTTTAATTCACTCAAACTAAACTTTATCCAAAGATAATATTCTTCAGGCTGCAGTGTAGCAGCATAGTGCAGGGTCACGATTAATATCCAACGGATTGTGGCTAAGTCTCTGTACAGGAAGCTGTCATATGTTGGGATCAGACATCTTAGCGAATACTTTTCATTTGTACCAAATCGTTATCTTTTCAGCTGGAAGCAAATCTCTGTATGCACTTGGAATGGAGAATGGAGTCATTTTAGATTCACAGCTGGATAGTTCTTCTATGATTTCTACTGATCCTCCTTCTCAAGGTCGCTTTAATTTTGCCGGTGGCTGGTGTGCAAAAACGGCTGATTCGTCTCCTTGGCTTCAGATCGATCTTCAACAACCAATGGTTATTACAGCAATAGCAACTCAAGGGCATGGAGGAACAGGAGCAAAAGATAGAACATACAAATATCAAGTGAAGTTTAAATACAGCAGCTCATCTGCATTTCAATTTGCACAAAACAAATCCAATGGAAACATGGTAATTTCTTTATTGATGTGCGAAATTTTTCTTTAAAATGGCAAGATGTTCCCTTTTCACGTTGCTAAGGATGAGCGGACCACATGATGTTTCCAGTAGTGGTTCCTTTGACTAATGATATCAATTTTTAATCTATTTTTTCAACGCCATTACCATCTAAGTATGCGGTCTCATGGGCTGATTTCATTATGGAAACAGCTGTTTATTTCTTAATGGCAACTCATTGGATTACTCCTGAAGATTTTATAGCATAATGTTGAAGTGCCACTTAACGTTCAGGGATTTTTGCAGAAATTGATTGAGATTATCTTTCTCAGCCAGAAACAGAAAACATTTTTTCTTTACGACCTCTGGTTATTTTTATACGATTTTTCAAAGTTGCGTTTTTGGCCCAAATTGGGGTGTCAAGGACGCGGAAAAACGATCCAAGAGGAGGCCTGGGCACGAGACGTTTTCACGTCATATCGGGAAGGCAAAGCGAAAGCACAGAAATGCGGGCAGGAAGTTCACACTGGAGGCCGCTAGACCTGCAGCTCTACAACCCAAGCAGATGCCTGCCGGATACAATGCAGCAGAATTTTCGAAGGATTAGCACTTTATCCTTTTGCATGTCATCATGACAGGTGACTTGGCTGCACTAAAGTGAAGATAAACGATAGAATTGAGCCAGCAGAAATGCTTCGCCTGAAGTGAAACCGGGCTTTTTAGGCCAAGGCCCACGAATTGGATTTGTTGGACCAACGTTTCTTCCGACAGCGACAAAGTTTACGTTCTTGTGGAAGCAAGTACTGTTCACCTTCAAGAGTTTGGAGTTCCTGTCGTCCTAATGATATTGAAACCATTCGAGAAGAAATGGAAGCTGCTTCAAAGGAAGCAAAAAGAAAGGTACAGTGCGACTCTAGCAAATAATTGAAGCTGAATGGGCTTGTCATGCTTTAAGTTTTCCGCGATGGCACCACAGGTGGTGGGGGAAAATTAGTTCAAAACTGATCAATGTTTCTCTTGTTACTTCAGTGTTTGCCAGATTTGTTTGGATTAGGCCAAGGACAATGTTTTGATAGAACAGCTCCGGTTTCCCCTCATATAAGAAAGAGGAAACCGGAACTGTTTTATCAAAACATTGTGGGGGAAATTAGTTTTAATTGATGAATACCTCTTTTGTTACTTCAGTGCTTGCCAAATTTGTCTGGATTTAGGCCAAGGACTTTTTGATTCTATCTAGTATGTTTGTGAGGAGACTGAAAGCGCCCTTCTGCACTGTGAAATATTAAAACACTTCAAAACTACAACAACTTTTACTTTAAAGTTGAAGAGGGTAGGACCAGAGGCAGAAGTGTCCTCACCAGCTTTAAATTATAGTTGCTTGTACTTCCATTTATGGTGACAGATATTGTACAGATCCCTGTAAAAAAATAAACAGGATGCAAAAAAGAAATGTGAAGGGCTAGCCAAGAGAATCATTTGCTAGATCTTTGTGACCAGCTTCCCAAATTTGATATTCAAGATTTTTAGACTTCTGTTTTTTTCTAGAATTTGACCCATACTCCATATTGAATAAGCATGCTGTTGATGATATAAGCACATGAGCCAGGTGGACAGCACCCAGCCCCAGATCTTGGAAATGTTTAAATCAGCTACACTCAGGGAAAAGACCACTAGTAGCGCAAGATGTTCATAGTCAGCAAATTTTTACAGCAGCCCCCTTTTCCTTCACATCCAGATTGGAAAGTTTGCCTTGCGCGGCCGATTTCTCAGCCGCACACTTTAAATTTTTCAGCCCCAGTTCCAGCCACGAAATTTTCGTAAAACAACAAAAGGAAACAATAGAACTATTGTTTAGTGACACAAATACAGCCGCGCAAGCAATTTGGACGCAGGAGAGATCCCCCGCGCATTCTGCAAACTTTCCAATCTGGCTTCACATACTGTTGAAAGAGGCAATGCCAAGCAGTGGAATTTACTCCATGCCACGAGTTTCCTCTGTGACACTTTGTACAGAAGAAAAGACACTTTATCACCACTACAAGCAACTTAACTTTGTCTTTTTATGTATGACTGGTTTCTAAGAAAATGTATTCACACTGTCAATATCTACTAACTTCGGAGTAATACTTTGGGATCAGTATAATTGAGTGGCATATCAATTACTCTTCCAAAAAAAGTGTATGAGATTTTTCAATGCAAAAGGATTTTCAGAGATTTTTTAGGGACTTTACTTGAAATGCATGAGGATGTGCCCCTCAACTATGATAGCAACAGTAATAGAATAGACAAGGTCAGCCAGGGCTTGTTACACCCTCTTCAAGTCATATGATGATCCTCTTGATAAAACATCTCTTGGTTATATACTTCAAATTTTTTGTGGTATGAAAACCTGTGCCATAAACTTAAAATGTACTACAATACAAAAACCCAAGAGTAAGGTCATGTGACTTGAAGTGGGTAAAAAAGCAAACTTTAGCTGCTTTTGTCTTCACTGTTCATAAATACTGCAATTGCACAATACACAAGTTCATAGTTGCAAGGGATGCCAGTATGTCAGGAAGTTGGATGCATGCAAATTTTGAAAAGAAAGGTTATTGGATTTGAGCAACATAATTTTTACATCATTTTGTTTCCAAAAATTCAAAATGCATTACTTTCAGGGAATTGTCAACTGTGCATTGTATCTTATGGTTGTTGCATCAACATGAATAATCTCTGCAATTTTTTGTAAGAAGCTAAGAATTAGGGCCAATGCTGGAAGTTTGTTAAAATTGTGAGTTTTGAGTACTCAGAAATCTTACAAGTTTCTTGAAAGTTTCAATGACAATCTTCATGTTCATTCTCTTTGCACTTGTGAAAATTTCAAAACAAGGTTTTCAAGCCTTCCCAATGTTAAGATATTTCTCAAGTAGGGTCTACTGGACTAGGGTAAAATGGGTCAGTTTTAATAAAATAGATAGGGTGAGAATTTGGATAAACTTTGCCCAAAACTTCGTTCAGGGTTTTCCTCCAGCTAGAACTGCTCAAACTACCCTCCTTAGCATGGTGAATACCTTGATTTGAGTTTTCAGGGTTCACTGATTTTCTGCAATCAGGACTAACCCATTTTACCCAGAAGACCCCACTTTCCAAGTACTATGATACAGGAAAAAAGTGAAAACAAAAGTAAAAACTACCTAAGATCAAAATAGATGGTTTGTTGAGAAATAGTTTCCCATTCCTGGAGTTTCTTAATTTTCTTAGCAATCTAAGAGTTAAGTTTCTGATATGAAGTTTTCCTATAAAAAATATGTGCACTGTAGAAACATCCATGGCTAGTTTGTCCAGTTCAATGACTATGAATGAGCAGCCAATCTGCAGGATAAATGAACCAGAAGTGGATAGCAATTGAAAAATGTTTCGGCATGATCAGACATGTTGAATTTAATTTTCTTCAGGTTCACCTGCAAAAAAGAGAAGAAAAAAAACTTGTCACATGGTGAACCTGGGTGGCTGAGAGGAAATGAATAGCCATATCACAATGAAACCAAAATCATGTAACTCTATCTTGAAGACCTTTATCATGGAGGGGGCAAGGATTTTTTTATACTGAAGGTATCTTGGGATGCCCCATCGTCAATGTTCTAATTTGCAGTATTCCTAGTACATATTTTGCAGTTTACTTTTTGCATTCTTGGCCAAGTAAAGGTACAATTTCCAGCAATTTACATCAACGGAAAGTAAAGTTTTGGCTCTTGATGGCCAGGGTCTACTGGGGTAAAATGAGTAAGTCTCGGGTAAAGTAGGATTGGTCTTAAATATGGATAAAATTTTGCCAAATCTTTATGCAGAGTTTTCCTCAAGCTTGAACCACCTGAACTACCTTCCATGACATGGTGAATGTTGATTTATCAGTTTAAGCTCTACTGCTTTCCAGCAATCAATACCACACATTTTACCCTTAGCCTGCCCTCACCCAGTAGACCGTACAAAATACTAGATTTCATGATTGTTTGCAGGAAATCTTATGTTTCAGATCCCATGTCTCTGTAAGATATATTCACAAGACGATTCGTAGGCTCCTAAGTACAAAAAGGTTAGACTGATGCAGAGAACTTTTCACGGTTTTGGTCATAGATGTAGAAAATTCATCATTCAAGCACAAAAATAAAATCTTGAAAATTTCGATTATGAAAGAACAACAAACCTCAGCAACTGTCGTTGCGTTCAGCAATTTCAGAAGCCTCTCTAACATTATTCAAGCAACAGCGAAGACAAGAGTCTTTCTGGACTTGTCTAAGGCATTTGATAGTGTTTGGCATGAGGGGTTACTTTATGAGCTCAAATGTAGTGGTGTATCTGGAGAGCTCTTCATCTTAATCCGCAACTCCTTAAATGATCGTCAGCAACGCGTTGTATTGAATGGGAAATGCTCAAGATGGGCTACCGTCTCTGCAGGGGTTCCACAAGGCTGTGTTTTAGGTCCACTGTTTTTCCTGGTTTATATAAATGACATTGTTGTTATTGTTCGCTGTGATATTAAGCTTTTTGCTGACGACACTTCAATCTTCTCCGTTGTTCGGAATGATAGAAGCAGTGAGGAACTAAATAGGGATCTTGAGCGATTGCAAGGAATAAACCCTTGCATGATCCCTTAACACTAGGAACTGACGACATTGAAAGAAAAACGGAGCACAAGCACATCGGAATGGTCCTTGACTCTAAGTTAAGTTTTCAAAGTCATGTCAGGGAGGCTATTCTCAAGGCTAGGAGGGGGATCGGAATAATAAGGTACATCTCTAAATATGTCTCTAGAAATGTGCTTGACCAAGTTTACAAGCTTTATGTAAGACCCCATCTCGACTATGGTGATATTATCTACCATAGGTATGATCCAGACATGACATTAAGTGTCACAAAACGACTTAAACAAACCCAGTATCATGCTGCATTAGCCGTAACGGGAGCATGGAGAGTCACAAATAGGCAAAAACTGTATGACGAACTAGGTTGGGAAGATCTTTATCATGGGAGGTGGTACAGACGTTTGTGTCATTTTTACAACCTACGGAAAACAGGTTTACCTGGGTATCTCTTTGCAGAAATACCGCCTGAACGAGAAAAATCTTACAACTTAAGACATCCCCGCGCATACGATCAGAATGTCAGCAGAACTACTCGTTTCTCGCATACCTAGTTCCAAAATGTTCTTTACGAATGGAATCTGCTAGATCATGACATTAAAAATTCACAATCCATATCCGAGTTTAAACGGAAACTACTTGCAATTATAAGACCACCTAAAAACACTGTTTATGATTTCTTTGATATAGAAGGTATCAAAAAGCTGACAAAGCTGCGTGTGAATTTCAGCGTACTGAATGAGCACAGATTTCGACACAACTTTGATTGTAGTAGCCCAACTTGTATGTGTGGGATAGGCATTGAGGATCATAAACACTTTCTCCTGCACTGCCCCCAGTTTGACCTGATGCCTAGAGATCTCTTTCGCCAGCTTACTATCCCTGGTTTAGACATAAACAAATTGGATTCAGATGCACTGTGCAGTTTGCTTCTATTTGGAAGCAAAGATCTGAACATAGTTGAAAATAGAATCATCATAGAAGCAACAATTTCATTCATCAATGCAACAAAGCGCTTTGATTGAATATTCAGTAAACAGCAGCGACCCCTCCCGTTACCATTGTTAGTTTTATCTGGTAGCTTGGTACCAAATAATCAGTTAAACCTTGAGATGTAAAAAACCTAATTGGATTTCACGGTTAAAAATTTTTAGGGTTTTTGTATTATTTGGTATAAAGCTACCTGGAATCTACTTTTTTTTTGCTGAAGCATTAGAATTGTAAGTGTCATCCAAAGTGGGGACAAGATGACCTTGTGTCTATCCCCGCTTTGGATGGCACAGTAGAATGTAACGAATTTGTGTTTTAATCTTTTGACGTTGATAGAAAAAAAAGACAAGAGCAAGCTAGCAAATGATTTGTCTCGAATCAATCCACCATCATCACATCACATCGGAAATGTGGGCCTAAGCTTTTTCATGCCGATCACGAACCACAACCACAGCTTCTAGAAGCTCTGCTTTTGCAATTTCCACATCGCTGTTGCCATCCAAAAACGTGATTGAAGTATCATTGGCATCAGTTAAATTGAAAGCATCACCACTCAGCAATTCCAAAGAACAGGCGATCAACCTCTTCGTTTTGTTCGATGACGATCTCTCTGTTGTCAGCGCGGCGCGGCTTCCCTCGTTGAATGGAAACGTGACTTCCCGATATGACGTTTAAGGGAGATTCGTTCCCAGTTCCCCGCATGACCCGTCCTTGACACAGAAAACTGCATGGAAATCGCCCCCGTTTCCACGGAAGGAATTCGAATTTATCAAAAATTTTTGTTTTATCATATTCTACAGACATCAATCTTTCGAAAAGCAAAACCTCCCTGGAACGTTTAGTGGCACTTTAATGGTGTGTTATTGAGAATTGGGATCGAGTCTTTAGAAAATTGTAGAAGATAAATACGTAAAATGTTATTGCCTTATCTTTTCAATTTAGCTTCTCAAAGGATCAAGGCTACTGTAGGAATTTTCCCATAAACCCAGAGAAGCATTTTTCTTGTCATCATTATTGTCAGAATTACAGCATTTTCAAATTTCTGTTATTTTTTACGTTGTGACGTTATTAAATTATCACATCGGAAACCAGAAAAGCCACATACTTTTACCTGCTACCATCTCGTAGCCCTTTAAAAAATGAGCATTCCTTGTGTTGGTCACATTGATTTTCCGCAATCGGTTTAGAATTTATGGATGTATGTGTATGTATGTTATATGAATGTATGTGTCGTTTGCCACAATAAAATTATTACAAGTAATTATAGTATAAACAAAATTGATACAATATAATATGTACTGTACGTGTTAAACGTAAAGAAAAAACCCCTAATTAGAGTGACAGGGACAGCATTAAAGGATCAAGCTGACCTTATTTCCATAATGGTCCCCTTTGAGGTGCTGGTACAACGAAAGAACGTAAAAAGAAAATGGAAGAGTACTGTAGTTGTTTTCGGTACAAAACATGGTAAATAAAACCAAACATGATCAGGAGAGACGATGGTACTTTTAATGTTTGTCAAAGCTTTAGATACTTCCCCTAGTACATCCTTTCATAAAAGAAAAACGCTCTAATTCTAAAAATTATGATGGTATGAAAAATGCTCTTCCTGGACTTATTGCGAATTACACAAAGTTCCCTAGTGAAGTTCATCTGAAAGAATGAGGCAATAGCATTTACACATTTAATTCTTAAGTATTCTAAAGATTCGGCGCCTGCGTTAGCTAGCCATGTGTAAGTTCATACACGCTTCAATGATATCTTGGTTGGTAGATTGTAGAAATAACAACAATGTTTTTCCTTTTGATTTTTTAGTTGTTTACTGGTAATTACAAATTCCAAAATGTCCCTGTTCTCAATTTGCTGCCAACACCAGTTACTGGTCAGTTTATTCGAATTTACCCAACAGCATCTGGTTTAAGTTCATGGTTGAAATGCTTGAGAGCTGAACTGTATGGATACTTGCCAGGTTTGTAAGAATTTTTATATTAATTTAACATGACAACTGCAGCAGACCTGACTATCGCAGTATGATGCAATACAACTTATTCCCAAGCACATCCGTACTGATCCATAAGAACATTGATAAATCCTCTCTTTTGCCGTACTGAATTTGATTTCCCCGTGTGTTTGTAACGATTTTGTGAATGAGAGTCTTTCTTTTCCCGGCAAGAAACCTGTTGTTTTGTCATTGTGATGCACTGTTGGTATCAAACGTAAAATTACATGATTTGTAGTTATGGACGAGGGATGAAACTATGTAAAACAACGTCATCATGTCATCTGATCTAAGGAAGTGTTTAAATATAATTCTTTGAGACGATGAATTAAGGTTGGTCAAAATTTCGAAGTTTTTGGCGTTTGCATTTAGTTTCCGCTTATAGATTTAGACTTTGAGCCGAGAGAATAGACAGATTTCAAAATAAAGTTGCACCTTTTTTCACAGTCAAATTACAGATGGTTTCACGATGTTGCTGCTGCTGCTCTTCTCTTGTAATGTCTTGATGATCTCTATTTAGAGGTAGTGCATGTAAAGGTTATGATTTGTTGATCTTTTTCGTGATTTGTCCTTTTCAAGGTTGCCCTGATGATCTCACAGCCCTAGCTACCACGCGAATAAGTTCCTCATCCTCCGCAAATGGTAAACCACCATACAATGCAATCATAGACAGTTCTGTTGCATGGTGTGCAGCCACCACAGCAACTATTGAATACCTTCTAATCGATCTTGGAGCAACCAGGAGAATAACAGGTGTTGGAATTCAAGGTGATTCTGAAAATGATAACTGGGCAACGAAATTCAAGATCAGCATTGGCAATAGCTCAAATCAAATAACAGAAAAGGCACAGGTATAGTGATGTTTTGCGATGATTCTAAATTTTTTTCCAAACCTGCAACTAATTCCTTCCGTGAATACTTATGTTTACTTGTTTACCCTTCCAATCAGCCGTTTACAGCCCACTATGCTATGCTGCCAGACTCATCATGATTTATTAATACTACGATTTTGATTGAGTAATTTTTTTTAAGGATTTAAAACCTTTATTTGTCAGCCTTACTATCGTACGAGTTTGACTGATAGGAGAATCACAGTAGAGAAGACCCTAGATATTGTTTGTTTGCCATTCTCATAACCTTTAATGTTTATTTACAAATCGCCATGTGAGACAGCACGTATTTTGTGTGTTTTCCCCAAGGAATACATTGCAAACAAGAACAGATTTGATGTCACACGTCATTGGTTTCCAAGCTCCATTTATGCGCGGTTTATCAAATTTCGTGCTACAGCATTTAATGGTGCTGGTCCGGTCTGCATGAGGGTTCAAGTGCTTGGCTGCAAGGAAAGTCTACCAAAGGAAGGTAAAGATATAGTATAATATCCTTGTCAGTTTAACGACGTTAGACTTTGGAAGATTTACACAAAGTCAATATTTTGTTTGGCTGTACAGCCCGTGCTCTCTGCATGACGCTGCGTGGAAAATCAACGAATGCGTTTTGGCTAAACACAACGCAGTAATCTACAGTATCTTTAACCATCTCAGTCATCGAAGCTTTGGTGGAGGATTTGTTACATTTATCTAACACCAAATATTTGGAAGTTTATCGAAAGTTCCATCAAATTTCATATACCGATAAAAAACAGTGCAGTGAGACTTACGTAGAAGCTGCGCTGAAACTGGCCTAGACTTATGACGATGGGTTCCTTGTATCCTTGCTGTAAACCTTGCTCAACAGGGACTCATAATGAAACAGTGAAAACCCTGGCCCTATCTCCTGGATTCGATCGATCGAGTCATGATCGAACGACTGCCGTAGCTCTGTTCAACCGTCATTCCTCGGAAAGAAAATGCGATAAAAACCACCTGAATTAGACGTTTAATCAAAGAAACTTTGTATAAATCTGAAGAAGGAAGTTCACTTTACCTGGTGAGTGCGAAATAAGTCTTTCAACGCTACATTTTCCATGTTTTAAAGACCAAAACATACCAGAAAAACCTTCAACTACCTGCCGCCGCAACATGCGAATTGAAATTTCAACATTTCATTTTTCATTCATTTCATTTTTAAATATTTATACAGGTTACAAAATTTCAGTAAAAGATAACTGCTTTACAAATTAACCTGTGCAAAAACAGAAAGCCTAAATTAAAGAGAATTATATATATATATATATAATGTACAAACGAGCATAATAGAACTAAAAATGAAAATATAATGTACCTCTCATATGAATTTTTTAAAGGTAGCCAGGGACGATGCCAATTTAGTTTCCCTATTCAGCTCATTCCATAATTTTGCTCCACGATACGAAAATGCTTTTTGGCCTGTGCTTGTTCTTAGCAGGGGTATCTGCAAGTTTGTTTCGGTAGAGCGAAGAATGCGATCACTGCCCTCTGAGCATTTACTGAAAAGTTCCCCTAAATATTGAGGAGCAAGTGAATTCAATGCCTTATAGGTCAACGTTGCTGTTTCTTTTCTGATAAGATCTTTGATTGATGGCCAGCCAAGATTTTGGAGCAGAGGGGCAGCAGAAGCATCGTATGGACTATTTGTAGTTATTCTTGCAGCTCTATTCTGGATCTTTTGGAGAGAATTAAGTTTGGTTTCACTACAACAACCCCAAACCGAGCAGCAATAACTGAAATGTGGCTCAACAATTCATCTATACATTTTCTGCAGATCACCTGATGGAAGAAATTTCTTGGCATGCTTAATAAGACCGAGAGCTCGCAGTGCCTTAGCCTTAACATGTTCAATGTGGCGATCCCATTGGAGTTTGTCATCAATTTGAACTCCCAGATACTTAGTATCGGTTATCATATTGATCTTTTGATCACCTATTTCGAAACTAGGCTTAGCTTCAGTCTGCTTTTCGATTTTCTGAATATTTGGTCTGGAACCAATAATCAAAGACTGTGTTTTTACAACGTTTAGGGACAATTTATTGCCATGTAGCCAGTTCTGTACATTCACAAGATCCTGGTTTAGATCATCCTGCAATTTAGAAAGGCATCTCGAGGAGTGTGAAATCGCAGTATCATCAGCGTACATGGTGACCTTTCCTTTGTTTAGGCAGAATGGTAGATCATTTATGTAAACAAGGAAGAGAAGTGGGCCAAGACAGGAACCCTGGGGGACACCACAACCTATAGCGTTAATACTAGAAGAGGTGGAATTTACCTTGCAGAACTGCTTTCTCTCATGCAAATAGGAAGTAAACCAGTCAAGCTCTAGTCCACTTATTCCGTATTTTTCTAGCTTCTTTAGTAAGATATCATGATTTACTGTATCAAACGCCTTTTTTAGGTCAATGAAAATCAAACCAGTGTACTTGCCCCTATCTATATTCACATACCAGTCATTAGTGCCAGCCATAAGGCTGGTGACGACTGAGTGTAAAGATCGAAAACCAGACTGATGCTTGTATATGAGCCTATTACTATCTAAGTAGTCATACAGTTGATTATAAACTACTTTTTCGAAAGCACGAGACAATACAGGCAACACAGAAATCGGTCTGTAGTTAGAACAATCATCTCTCTCTCCGCTCTTGTAAATAGGGGCAACACGCGCTGTTTTCCAATCTGTTGGAAATTTTCCAGAGAACAAAGACAAATTAAAGAGATCGCACAATGAACCAGAGATTAGAGGCAGAGCAATCTTTATAAAAAAGCTTGCGATACCATCACAACCAGAGCCGTGCGATGTCTTCATTTTCTTCATAACTTTCGTTACGTCATTCTCTGAAACAGCTTTGAAAGAGAAATTTCTCACAGCGTTACCCAACTCATACTCATTGGATAAAAGCGGGTTGGGTTTTTCTGGAGTTTTGTCACTCAGTTTATTTCCAATGGTACAGAAAAAATTATTCATTGATGAGGCAATTGTTTTATTGTCTTTAATCGACACACCTTCAACATTAAGGGATGGGATGGAAGTGGTCTTGCTGCTTTTGTTTATGACTTGTTTAATAGTCTTCCAGGATCCTTTAAGGTCTCCATGACGTTCAGAAATTTTCTCAGAGAAATATTTTCGTTTTAGCCGGAGATTTAACTTGTTTACACGATTGCGAATTTGCTTATAACAATCCATCAAGAGGGTGGATTTACTCTTTACTGCCTGGATTTTCAATTTATCACTCGTCTTAGCAAGTTGAAAAAACTCACTGTTGAGCCAAGGTGTATATTTGTCTGAAACTCGTCTGGTCAGGTTAGGCGCATGTTTATCAAGGATAAGCGAAAAGATGGTTGTCCAGCCACGGACGGCGTCATCAGAATCACTGGCATTCGCAATTATTTCTTCCCAGTTGACCTCAGACAAATCAGAAAGAAAAGCTGTTTTATCAAAATTTTTAAGTTGCCTTGATGTGATATATTTATGTTGACGTTTAACCCCTCCACGAAACTTCCTGATACAATAAATCAAAAAGTGATCACTGAGGCTAGTTTTAATCACACCGCTCTCCGAAATATTTCTGTACTCTGAAGTGGCTATGTGATCAATTAGGGAAGATGAATGCAGGGTGATTCTTGTTGGCTCTTCAATAAGTTGCCTAAAACCAAATAAGTCATATATTTCGCGTAAATGTGAGCTATGATTTGCATTGCTAGGTGTGGGAAGGCTGAAATCACAGTTCGTATCACCCAGTATGATAATCTCTTTGTTTTCTCTGTCAAGAAAACGGAGATTTTCCTCTAGGCTTTCAAAACAAGAAATTGGTACACTAGGAGGTCTGTACCATGCGACAATGATGAAAGGACTTGCGTTTGGAGGTTCAATTTCAATGCATATTAATTCTAAAGAATTATTGGGGAGGTCATCACGGAGCTTAAAGCTTACCGTGTTCCTGATATACAGTGCTACCCCACCCCATGTCTATCCCTGTCAGATCTCTTTAGGTCAAATTCGTCGATATCGACAAGTTGATCTTTAACCTTATCGTCGATCTTAGTCTCATTTATTGCAAAAATATCAATTTTCTCATTTTTTGCAAGCTGTCGAATCTCATCAATTTTAGAGAGGAGACCATTGACATTTAGTGAAGCCATTTTGAGACCTTTTTTCCGACCTGATGGGGGAGCCTCTTTGTTGGCAGAACACTCACGCAACTCATTTACATCTGTGTCATCATCTGCAAGAAGCGGAATAGAACTGTGACTCCGACCTTCCTTGTTCAAACTAATGTTTGGCTCATTGCTAGAAGGAAAACGATCTCAATTTATCAATAATGTTCTTAGCAAGCTGAATGTTACCTTCAAAGTTCAAGTGTAGTCCTTTTCTTCCAAGATGTTGGCTTGTGATGTTTTGTTGCCTGAGGATATCTACATTCATGGTTTTGAGTGCACGATTGAACTCACTTAATTTACCATTTAAACTCTTTCTATCTTCTCTCCTAATAATTTCAGAGACAACCACTTTACAGTTAGGAATCGAAGACTGGATCATATCCAATAGAGATTTCAGTCCTTTGAGGATATCTGCAACCGACTTATTCTGTAAATCATTGGTACCAATCAGCAAAATGATCTTATCAGGTCGCTTTTTTAAGAGAGGCTTGAGGTAGTCATGGAGATCTTCGATAGACGATCCTTTAAAGGCTCTTACTTTAGTGTGATACCGGTGGCTGAGCTTAGTTTCATCGATATTAGAGAGCATGCTGTCTCCTGCAATGAGGACAGTATTTTTAGGCCAAGCACCATTGTTGATCCTGTTGGTCTTGTTTGGAGACTGCTTGCTTGAGCTTTCAGGACTTTGAACAGCATTGTTCTCTGCCAAATCTCGCAATCTGATTGGTACTTCATAGACTTATTACGTTGAGTCCTAGCAATCGCTTCCATCCACCCACGCTTCGCTCACGGCCTTTTTGGCCGCGATTTTTTTACACATTTTTGGAGGGAAGATACACAAGAAGTATGAGCGGGGGGTGGGTGGGTGGTAGCGATTACTAGGACTCAACGTAATAAGTCTAGGTACTGTAGGAATCGCGAAGTTTGGGCCTAAATAGGGCCAGGTTTTTCAGAGTAATATTATGAGTCTCTGTTGAGCAAAGTGTTCCGTTTCGAACCCGTTCAGGAAGAGTTTCTAAGGCAACGAGGCGATTTACCTACACAAAAGACTAAGATCGCAACATTCAATGGGATCTTTTATCTGACGTTGTTTTTCACTTGAGCATAACAATAGCGTTATTGTTTCGAGTTGTACACTGTTATGGATAATTGCGTTAATTGATGCGCATCGATGCATGGACGCAAGTCGTTTTTGACAAACGGAAGTTCTGTCTATGGGAGAGGGAGCATTTTCCTGTGCACCTTGTCTTTTTTGTCATGGGCTGAAGGGAGTGGTTAAGCCAATAAGAAGCCTTACAGGGAAACGAGGTCAAAGCTTGTTATGCATCTGGAGATGTATGACAATTTAGAGGCTAGCGCTACAGCGGTTTAAGCACGGGCGGGTGCTGCGATGAATTATGTCGCAATGCCCGCGCGATAAATAAACTTTATCGGATGAAATAGGTTCATGGAGAATTGATAAATTTTTGAGATGAAACTGATCGCAGCGGCCGACCTTTAGGCACCTTGGGAGCCAAAACTAGTTGAACTTCCAAGCAATTATTCTCGCAGCCCTCGCAGCCAGGTCTGAACGCTCGCACGCTCAAAACGACGCGCGCTCGTTGGGAATCTTAGCCATTACGACGCAGGAAGACTTCACATTGCAGACACAGCGAAGGAAGGAAGGTACGTCTCTCATCTTTGATCATTGAATTTATCAAGCAACTAATTCGTAGCCGTTTAAAATCATTTTATTTTTTGCTTTAACATATCTTTTTCAATTCAAGCCTGACATTTTTCTATTTTCTCTCCATCTTATTCATATCACAGCCGATTTTGCTTCAAAAGTAGCTTAGGCCAAGGGGTAGGCCCTGCCCAGCCTGATATATTTTGTCTTGTGAGCTTTAGTATTCAGTTTCTTTCTGCAATGTTTTGCACAATATTTCGCTTTAGTTGCTCGATTTTTAATTATCTGTCCACTCAGTTATGTATTCATATTTTTTCTGAACTGCATGTAGAATAATTGTATCATGGCATGATTACAGAGAGTGAATCCTTGTTGTGAATGGAGATGAATGGTGGTTTTAACAATTTGCTGAAGAGACACAAAATTAAGCCTCTTTGGAATTTACATTCTTGATTGCAGATGATGTTGTGAAGAGCTCACTGATAAACACACAGGATACCAGTGGGTACCAGTTATGCCAAACTATTTCAAAAATTCCATAGCACAATTGAATTTAATGGACAAAATGACCCTTCATAGTTGTATTTATTATCTATGGCAAATGATATCTACAATACAAGCCAATAACAAGAAATCAAGGAACTTGAATTCCAGAGTACCGTACTGAATTCCAGAGCTCCATTATATTTCAAAAGAGTGGCATTCTCTAAACATGTCATTGTGTTGTTTTGTAAAGGAATGCTAGCAAATGGAAGAGAAATGGGAAAAATTTGAAACATGAGCAACACTGGAGTAAACAAGGTTTATTAACTTTATTTCTGAAAGAATTGCATGGACCAGGCAGCTGTGCTCTGCAATAACATGGAAACCAAAAGCTTATATTTGCAAACTACAAGTTACAAGTTACTACACTGATATATTTATATACGTATAGTTGACAGCAAGTTACAAGTTACCAAAGCCTGAAGAGGATGTCACAGAAATGAAAAAGTAAAAAGAAAAATATTCTGCGGAGAACTATTTCAAACAGAGGTGTTAAAATGCATAAGCTTTAGAGATTGATATTGCTGAAAACATTTCTGATGAGGAATGCTTTGGTTTCTGATGCTAGAAATCTCAATGAAAGATTGCTGATAACGTTTTGCAAGGTATGGAAATATAATGCCAGCTGAATCGGGAAAATCCTGTTTTATAAAGGCAGCACTCCCTGGATATCAAGGCAATTTGCAATAGTGAACATGTTCAAATAGATTATAAATTTACATGATTAAGACTGGCTATGTTCTGTTCTGAAATTTCAAGGAATTCGCCAAGAAAGCCCCTTCAAGGAACCTGTCAAACGGGCCCAAATCACAACCACATTTTTTGGCTTTACAAACGTAAATTTGTAAAGAGGATAGGGAAATTTGCTCATGATTTTAGGCAAATTTTGAAGGTTTCTTGGAGGGGCTTTCTTGAGAAAATCCATCATTATTTTAGAATGAGGTGGCTGATTTCAGTCAGGTAAAGTTGAAATAATGAAGCATGTCGATTGTTAAATATTGTATTTGCGACAAAGTCTTTGGTCTAAATACCAAACCACCAAGGTCTAAATAGAACAATAATTTTGAATCTTTTGTAGAATTTTCTACTACATACAGGGTGTCTCAAAAAAATTGTTCGACGTTTGATTAAAAATTGAAAAATAAGGACAACAGGAACAGGCTCATGGAAAGATAACCCTGTTCCTAAGATTATGAAATAATTTTAGAGACTAAAATCGTGCAAATCAGTTGAAAATTCACTGAGTTACGAGCTCTCGAATATCAAAAATATGCGATAGCCGAAACCAGAGACCCCCCAGATTACTTGTATTGCAAAAAGCTCGGAGACGGAGGTAAGAGAAGCTTATCCAATGTCATACCTCTCGTTGATATCAGAGCAAACCAAATACGACTTCTAAAGTAAATTGTTTATTGCGATAATTCTTAAAATTACTTAACATTGCGTAGGTCCAAAAACAGTGGTTCAAAACAAAATCGGCGAGAGACTGAATCTGTTTCCTCAAAGCATCCATATGCTTGACAGTTAGGTTATCGAATACCTATGTGAATCCCACTTGTTTCGCCCTGAAACAATTGAGAAACAACAGAAACGACGGCCTATGGAACTTTTACCAAAAATGCCATTTCGAGGCCTCTGGTTTCAGCTTTCGCGCAAACTTGAACTTCAAAAGCTTGTAATCCCATGAATTGTTATCGAATTTGCAAGATTTTTGTGTCAAAAATTAATTTAAAATCTCAGGACATGGGTAACTTGACCAAAAGTCCATTCAGCGTTTCGTTATTTTTTAGTATTTAATCAAACGTCGAACAATTTTTTTGAGACACCCTGTACATTAGTTCTTCTAATTCTACAGCTAAATCAAGGATTTCAACACTGAAGGTTACAGAGAATGAAATGAAGAATGAAGGGAATTCATTTGCGAGAATTATGAAAAGGCTGAAAATAGCACTTTTGCAAATAGCAAAAATGCTACATTGTTCTATATCTCATATGAAACATTTATGCAATCATATGGGATATGGAACAAGCTCCACACACAGTAAAACTGCTCTGCAACCATACCTATCTATCTGTTTATCGTTTCTTCGTGGCGTTTTTTGGATTCTTGAAATTTATTTTTAGTATTTACTTATGCTAAATAGCATTTTTGAAAGATTTGATTGTTGTTGAGTCTATCACTGAATGTCATAACATATTCCAAGCTTTAATTGTGCGGAGAAAGTGCAGAAAGTCGTAATTATGGAACACTGGATGCCACTCTATCCAGTCTATCATATGAAAAGTGTATGCAAATATTGGTCGATCCAGACTCTTTGCTGCAATAAAATAAACAGCTTTCCGTGAGTCGCCAGAAGGCCTCCTTTCATTTATCACATTCGCTGGTTCGCAAGAACTCAGTTTTTTGCAGAAAACAGTCGAAAAAACTGTTTTATCGGGCCGAAGCCCAAGAAAAGACATCAAGTCTTTACCAAGGATCATCGTGCCGATGCACACAAAGTATAAAAGAATTTTCGTGCCGAAGCACAGCAAACAAAGATGAATTTAGTGTAGATGCACATCGAAAACAAAGGGATTTTAGTGCCGATGCACAAAAATCGAAAATCGAACAGGACTGAAAGCGCCTTTGTTTAGCCGCTGGCTGCGCTACCTGAGTTTATCGAAAAAGTTGTTTAATAATAGTCACAAACATTGTTTATAAATCTTAAAAGAGTATGCAGACCACGAAGAGGACTGACAGCGCCCTATCTTAGCCGCTGGCTGCGCTACCTGATATTATCGAAGTTTACAATTTGAAGAATAATCACAAAGAACTGTACATAGTACAAGAGGACTGACAGCGCCCTTGTTTAGCCGCTGGCTGCGCTACGTGATTAAAAGACAGATGTGGACTCATTGATTATTGGACGAAAGAGAGATTTGGAAATATTCTCATTTTGCTAATGTCGTTTTATAAACATTTGATCGTTGGTTTACATTCAAAATTTCGTTATTTCAGAAAGAGTCTTGATTTGATCCTCCGCAGTTACTGACCGTTTATCGACGCACTCCCGCAGGGGCTCTAAAGAGAACATGAATTAAATTTGTCAAAGTTCAAATGGTTCATCCACTTTTAACACAAAGTTCCATCATCAAGTCAAAGAGCACAGAGAAACAAGAGACTCATAGTCATCAGTCTAAAACTGGCCGCCATTAAATATGAAGGTTTTAATAACGTGTGCGAGTTGTTCCGTATTTTCCGATTGTTAATAAAAATCTTGCACAGCCCCTTTAATACACTTGAAGTATTTGAAAAATGAGAAATGTGCAAAGGAACCAACACTATGATTTGACGCAGCTACGAAGCAAGCCATCCAAATGAATTTAATTATTTTCAGTTCACAAGATGAGAACCATTGAAACTACTTTTTCTGTGTAAGCACCCTATTGCTAATCGCTGTTATAGTTACATTTAGAATTAGATTTGAAAGGGATTTTATAGCATTCTCATGTAGCAACAGGATCTAAATCTCTCTCAGGCCATGAGGAGATGGAGGCAATCTCGTCCCCAGAGTGAGTTCGTTGCTCTACCTCTACTCTGGGATACAAGAGGCCGCTTGGCAATCTGATTGGCTGTTCTCCTTTTTGGGCCGTAAATCCGATTTGCGCGGGGTAAACGTCCTCGGCATGTCAAAATTCGACGCAAAACCATATTCTTTACCTATTCCGACCATCATTTGCAATTCATTTCCGAAATTCGAAGAATAACGAGCCATTTTATTTTTGAAGCTGCGGTGAAAGTTTCCCGAATTTGCAACTTAGGCCCATTTTCGCTCCAAACAAACCGAGCTGATTTTCACATTAAACACACTTACTGATCCCAGATTATCGTTTAAATACCTTCAAAAAGGTTCAAATAAGGTTATCAAAGTGTTTGTTTTCAATTTCTCCATTCATCTTCCAAAGAATCAGCGCCAGAGCAACGGCCATTTTCCGCCTCTTATCGTTGCCTAGCCAACGGTGAAATCCATAATGGCTTCCAGATTTGCCCATTTTCTGGGCAAATTTGATCGAAGTGTACCAGGGTGTTCATTCGGCTTCGTGATCAGCGTAGGACGCAAGAACATCCTGGGAACGAGGTTGAGAGGGAGGTTATTCTGTTTCGTCTTTTATTTACAGAAGAAATGATTATTTCAAGCCATTTTTCCAAATATGAACCGGCATCAGTAGGAAGTCAACTACCTCACTTATTTTCACGTTTTTGTTGTCGAATCACATGCATATGTACAGTAAGTCTTTGGGCAAAAATTTGAAAACAGGACGAGTGCTTTATTTCTATGGATTATCAAATAGGCGACGCCAGTAGTCCTAGTGTACGCTGATTACTTAGATCTTTTGCAACATGACAAAGTACAATCTTTGTGCGAAAACTGTAGTCCACATATGTACTTCCAAGCCTTGCCATCAACGTCGTATTGCACGTGCTTAGGCCTTTGCATTCGTTTGATAGCAACGCTTGCCAGGTTATTTATGTGCTTTATGCATTCTTTTGATTTGTGATTCACGTCACAAACGCCTTGTAAACATTCTTTGTAAGATATTCCTTGAAAGCAAGAAAACAATTTTTGCAAAATCTTTAGGAAAATTAATTTTCTTGATGATCCTTATTTTCAGATTTTAGCAGAGCACCTCTTGGAATGGGCAATGGATTTATTGCTGATGCTCAAATAACTGGTACTTCTAAATACCCAGGGTCGTTGCGTGCTGACAAATGGAATTGGGTCTATGCTAGGCTGAAACTACTAGGTAACAGATGGTGCAGCGAGAAACCTCTTAACTACTCAGACTACGTTCAAGTTGATTTTAAAGAAGTTATAACATTGACAGGAGTAGCAACTCAAGGTGATGATAATCACGCTGACAACTATGTGAAAACATATTACTTGGAAGTCAGTAATGATGGAACTACTTTTACCAATGTATCTTCCAAGTGTGGTATCTTTGAGGTAAGATTTATTGCAACTATCTTATTATTGTAGTGCGAGTGTTTGATAGGGAAGGATCAGATATAGTTAGTAGATTGTGATTGATTACAATTTGGATGCTTGATCTTACAACTTTTTAGACTTTCCATCTCGTACAAGTTGACCCAAAACACTTCGTGAGCCTTATAACTACCCTTAGAAACTCAAAAGTTATTCACAAATGCGTCGCATCACCGTTTTTTGAAAAGAATTGGCTATCTTCTGAGATGTTAAGAATTTCGAAAATGTAGAATGCTCATATGACGTTTCGCTTTCGTTTCATCAGGAAATCATCAGTGAAAGCGAAATCATCAGCGAAAGCGAAATCATCAGCGAAAGCGAAACATCACATGAACATTCTATATCTTCGAAATTCTTGATTATATTTATATTTATATAGTTGATAGAAAGGAGCTTATGATTTATCCTCTGAGATGTTGCATGTTCACTTTAAGCTGCGATTACTACCCGAAAAATCAGCCCGAGCGAGGGCAGATAATATGTTGAGGGTACGGGTATGTGCCGCCCGTATCTGTTGGTTTTGGCCTAATATTCTCTAAAGAAGGATCATTGTTAGGCAAACTTTCCTTACACATAGGTTGGTTTGGTTGAAGTAGGGAGAAGATCGTTGGAAATGAGCAGTTTTCAAGCAAATTTCATCATAAAAGTTGGTATGAAGGCACATTTTGGCAGTTAGAACCGAGACGCTCTCTGAATACCGGGTGGCAGACTCCCGCCCATCGCTAAGTTGTGTGCCTACACCCCCTGGAAAGACAGATTTGAAGTCCCTGGTGGAAATCTGCTTTTGCAAACTTATTGACGTCTGTTTTATTCAAATTTCGTGCTCCCATGCAAATTTAGATTTGGCTTTTCTCAGAGTGTGTCATAACTTAAACTGACCAAGCAATTACAAAAGATCGCTAAGGCCTCAGCTACATACTGATTGCCTGGTTTTTCATAACCTTCTTGTATGAAGCTATAGCGATCTAGCTCGTAAAGTTGTTTTGTCAGCCGGTAGTTGTGTTAGCTACCTGCCAAATGGACAGATGATGCAGAGATGGCAGATGTAAACAAAACGAAGAAAATCTGTGTTGTTGGCACATTTGCTTCTGTCATCTTATTACATTGTCTCATAATTTCGATCATCAAGAAATTGCCAAATCGTACTTGTCTCAGAGGATATTTTATGATCCAGCAGCTCATTTAATTCGCAATCGAGGTTTAGTTTATTCTAACGCTTCAAGTAATTTCCTATAGGTCTGTCAGGTCTTTGAATTAGGCTAGAAATCATTACGACTTTCAATCAAGCATTGCATTTTACATCATAAGAAAGATCTTTCTGGTCTCCATCTTCTGCTTGTTTTATCCTACTCTAGCAAATGTCTTTGATGATTTATCGTGCAGAATTTTAAAACAAGAAACTGACCAGAATGGCAAGGGTGAGATCGTGGACAACAGGCCCTGCGTAATAACAATAGTGACATGCAGTGGAATATCCTAGGTATCCATGTGAGTTTTTGCATGTCTACACCTTTGGAAAATGGTGCAAGGGATTGTGCTTTAATCATGGGCGATTCTGAAACGTGAAGAATGTTTCATACTTTCTCTTATTCTATGTTTTGAAGCAATTAGAATGTTTACCTTGGTGTCTTTTCTTGTGTTTTGACTTCTTCTCGTAGCTCGTCCGCCATTTGCCATTCCTTGCTTGAACGTTTTTCCAACGGCTATTTTAGTTGAATCGATGGTGTGGTTGTTTACCATAATGTCACATCAACCTGGTTCCAAGGGCCAGCTTCCTACGTCAGTACTGACCATGGTACCGGGCAGGTCAAATTCGCTATTTGATTGGCTATTCGATAACAAAAGGCTTACTAATTATTCCAAAGAGTTACTGCTTGGCTCTGGCCAGAAATCGGTCAACTTTGGATCTCTGTCACGGGAAAACAAGACAAAGGATTGAAAAAAGAATTGTTGGTGTATTTAAATGTCATGTCTGTGCCCCAGTTGATGGGGTTTGAGCCCTATCCGTCCGCGCATGTGGGAGAAATTAGCTATATTTGGTCATTTTGGGGACAATTCCTATTGATTCCCATTCAAAAATGGTCCTATTTCAAATGGTTATTGAGAAAAATCTGTTTTATATGTAGGGCTGGCGAGGAATTGAAAAGGAGTAATGGACCACGGAGATTCTGAATTTCGGGATTATGAGAAAGTTGGGGGCTGTTATGACGTCATAGATGGGGTTAAAGAAAAATATCTCATTTTTTCACGTTTGGAGTTGATGCTCGATGGTTACTCAACCTATTTTAGAACGGAAAAATGATTTCAAGAGACCAGTCATTACAACCTCGTCCCCAGGGCCTTTTGTCATATTGGGACGGAGACGAAAAGGCCCTGGCATCGGCTGGTCACCTAAGCAATCTGATTGGCTGTTGCTTTTCACATAAATTATATACAATTCAAATCAATGACTTACCGATTTGTTGTTGTGAATGTCAAAACCACTTCCGTTTGTGATCGAAGTTTCGAAATTCATTTCTTTCAAAATTAAGAATAATCCAACCTCGTCCCAAGGGCCTTTATTTTGTCATATTCGGACGGAGACGTCCCAATATGACAAGGGGCCCTTGGGACGAGGTTGAGAACAAAACCTTGCAATTCCTTGGGCTGGCAAAATTCGTTGTCAAACTTCCTGCGGCAGTTTAGTACATTTGTTTTGATAAGGAAACTTCCCTGAGACTGAATGAAAGTAATTTAGAAATAACGTTTTGATTATTTTCGTGTTACTCGGAGGTGCATGACCGAAGAATAATAATCTTTTGTACAAACAATACAAGTAACTCTCAACTCGAAATGTATTTGAAATCTGGTCAAATGGCAAGCTTCCCTGAAGTCATTGAGAAAATATGGAGAACTTACAAACCATCAGTTGATCTTCAATGATCGAATTCAGGGGAGTAACGACCAACACAATATTGCTTGTCGTCTTAAGGATATCGGCAGAAGCTGGAAGAGAAGGGACTTCCCATGACCAGTTGGCAAAACTGCGATTACATCTGAGCCATCGATCAAACTTTCAAAACACAGCACCTGCTTTGGCTTTAGACAAAAACATTGATCATGATTTTATAGTGCGATTGACTACCATTGGAAAACTGACAGAACCTTTGGCTGTCTGCTGCTACCTGTCCCCGCCATGGTACAGCGGGTATAGCAGCAGTGTAGCTGTGGCCTAAAATCTTGCATACATTATAATTTCTATAATTTATGACACCCACTGAGAGAGGGTGTTTTGATGGTCATGTGACCAGCCGATGCCAGGGCCTTTTCGTCTCCGTCCCAATATGACAAAAGGCCCTGGGGACGAGGTTGCAGTCATTAGGGAGTCTTTTGACACATATTAGGGTTTGATGGCGCCCCCAGGGGGACCATGCGGGTGCTTTGAAAATGGGATAAAGTTTGGCCCGCACCTTTTTGCACGGTAACTCTGTTTTGCGCCGGGCAAACGGCTTCAGGATGCCAAAAATCGACGTAAAACCACATTCTTTACCTATTCCAGCCTTATTTTGCCATTTATTTTCAAAGTTCGAAGAATAACGAGCCATTTCATTTTGGAAGCTGCGGTGAAAGTTCCTTAATTTTCCAACTTAGGCCCATTTTCACTCCAAAGAAATCGTGCTCGCTTTCCTATTAAATGCACTTACTTACCTCGGATCATTGTCTAAATACCTTAAAAAGGGCTAAATGAAGGTCCTCAAGGAATTTGTTCTTAGTTTCTCGCATCATATACTGCTGCATCGGTGGAAGAAGATCGGTCATTTTTCGTCACATTTTCATACTTCCTCCATTTTTGTGTGGACTTATTACATAGTATGTTATGCATCAAAATCTATTGGCATATGGGTTATATTTTTCACTCATTCTGACTAAAGAGATAATAAGAGAGTTTGTAATGAGTCGGTAGGTGATAATTTATGCAAAACAAAATGGCGCCCAAATGGCCACTTTTGCGGCAACCGGTACCAGGGCCGACATCGATGACCTAAGGAAGACAATGGCGGCCCTGGGAACGAGGTTGATGTCATATTACTCAAGCAGGTTTTCTTACAAGTAAAAGCCGGGGCCCTTAAATAACTTATGGGTACGTAACTAGCCGATTTTTCCTAAGAGACCCATGGCAAGCACCGCGTAACTTTCCTTTGTCCTTAGCACGCAATAACAATAGGTAGTTTAACAATAGATGTTAAGCTTGAGCGATCGAATCACGGGGGTAACTACATTGTGCAAATATTAGGCTGCCTTTGTCAAATGTAACAACGGAAACAATAGCATGAAATTTTGCGGTTTATTGAAAAATAAAAGAATGAATTATACAATGAAATGATAGAAACTGTTGTCTTTTTATTTACATAACCATTTTGTCTCCACTGGTCAGGGGCGGACTGGCAGTAGAGTTGGGGCTCGGGCGATTTGGCATTGAAGGGGCCCGAAACTACGTGAGCGAAAATTTTACAGGTCATTCACTAGGAAAATTGTTACGGACAAACCCCTAGATTGGCCTCAAATGATATTGGACTCATTTCTGACAAATTTGAATGGCTTTCCATACGAGTTTGCATTCTGCTAGGTACCTTCTCAAGTGATTTTTGACAGGCTCAGAGGACGAAATGTACACTTGAGGGAGCTGAAAACAGGAGCGAGCGTAGCCAAGGAAAGTGGGGATCCGGGGCTTGTCCCCGGGAAAAATTTGCATGATCACTCCCTTTAGGTTGTTAGAAAACGCCCTATTTTGGAGAATTTCCCATTTTAAGAGGGAAGGCATCACAAGCGTTGGGGGGGGGCCTTCCGGGAAAATTTAAGAAAGTGACTGCAATTCCACGAGTAGATACATCACTTTTGAATCGCACATTATAAAAGGGGATGGTTTAATAGATTCTGGAAACTTCCTGGAATAAAAATAAGTTTAACTCTTCATTTCTATGTTGTTGGGGATAAGAATAGGCTAAGTTGTGAGCCTCGAGGAATCCCCCAAAAAGGGCTCCAGATCGCATGCGTAGTAACGATTTATGTCAATGACACAATATGCAAATTAGCTTGACGGTTGAGAACAGGAGAAGAAAACAATAGCAAAGTTGCGCATGACAGTGTGAGCCCCACCGTTGATTCGCTATCAACAAAGCTGAATCACAATCGGTCAAAACAATAGGGTCAGCACTTCATCTCCCCAACAATATGAGCTTGTCTTTCATAGACTTTTAGGCTGAAAAATTACGTCAGAATCTCGTCTTTCGAATTCCTTAGAGAAGGTACCCCAGCTCAAGTGGCATGCCTGCCATGATGAACTCTGGAGGACTTGTCCAAATGGAGGTCCGGGGGCGAAGAACCAGAAAAAACCTCAAAGACCACGCCAATTCCGCTAATGAGGAACGTTTTTGATTCATTGCTGAGAAGTGCTTTTATTTGTTCTCAAACTTCAAGATCCAACAACGTACGAAAGGGGATGCTTTAGACGGAGGGGGGCCTCCCTGGGAAAATTCTTGACAGTAGAGCATCAACATCGTCCACAAATGTCTTTGGTCAAGTCAATGAATGCTTTTGTATCATCGTTATTTTGAAATTTTCATTTCATACCTCAAAATTATCATTTTTGCCATCATTATCATGTTAAATGCCTCCATCTTTTCTCTAAAACCTTATTCGCATTTCAAATCCAAATATCCTTAACAGGGTCTCTTAGATCGCAGTAAATCGAGTGTAGATATAGGCAAAGGGCAGTAGCTGAAATCAACAGAAATTAACAGACTGGCAAGGGTAAGGAGGTAAAGTGAGAAGGGGCCCCTGCTTATAAGACACCTTCCTCGATGGGGCCCCTTTGGCCAGAGCTGCTCCAATTTCGTCAAGTTCTACAATTGCAGATTCCCCAGTTCATCTACCAGTCGAAAACGAGACAGCGCCAATTGGAATTTTGCAGTAACCTTATCTTACGAAAAGGGGCCCATGTGCACTCTTTTGACATCTTCAACTGTTGTTTGACAAACAAAAATAACTGTTGAAAGAAATATTACAGGGCCCTTTGACAAATTTTCCGTTGATTTCAACTGATTATTTTGCCACTGTCATAAAGTTCTTCCAAAATTGATTATCTGAAAAGTATTTTTTCCAGCACAGAAGGGGCCCATGGGGGCCCAAGCTGGGGGGCCCTTCGGGCCCCAGCCCGATAGCCCGACTGGCCAGTCCGCCCCTGGACGCAAAGGTGGTACGCAAAGGTGGTACGCAAAGGTGGGACGCAAAGGTGGGACGCAAAGGTGGGACGCAAAGGTGGGACGCAAGTGATTAATGTTTGAAAGACATTGCTTTGAAACGTTCATGAAATAGATATTTTAAGATAGATATTTTTAGGAGCCTTTAAGGAAATCATAAGAAGTCCGAGTAAGAAGTCTGAACACTTTAAGAAACTTTCTATCAAGAAACTGATTCATTCTCATCGCTTAGCTTTTCAAAGACACCAGATCTACGCGGCAGGGTTGGCATCCGGAACAAGTTGTTATGTTGGTTGAATGGCGTTATCTTCTTTCATGCTTCAGGTCTTCAGGGCACCTCGTGTTTTATGTTTTCTCCGTAATGACAAATGTTTGCTTTAATTATGTGGGAAAGAGCCAGTTTGTAACGACAGGTTGTTAAGATCAGTTCACCGGGAGCATCAATCTACAAATCATTTCCGTGCTAAACCAAAAGGTCATGACAAAGCGGGGTCTCATGAGTCGCTTAAATGCAAATTTAAAGCACTTTCTCGCAGTACGGGGTGTCCAAGTCAGACCCTAGACACTATTCAAGTTGGGCCTACCATCGATTTTTGGGTCTGAGGTGGATTTTTTTGGGACTGTTACTATTTGGGTTCTTTCATTTTGGGTCTACAGATAGACCAAGTTTGGGTCTTCTTAAAAAGTAGATAGGAGTTTTATTGAGTTTTAATGAACCCAAGATTAAAGAAAACAGCATGTCGTTCTTGAAAATGCCTGAAATGTAAATGAAAATGCCTGAATTTAGGAACACATTCGAGCAAAAGAATCTAGATAGGGTCGTCGGAAACGAAATTCATAGAGCAGAGTGGAAACTCTGCAAGGGCGCGGGAAGGAAAGCTGGGGTCGGGGGGACTTGCCCCCGGGAAATTTTCCATGACCACGACCTTCAGATTGTTGGAAAACGCCCAATTTTTGGAGAATTTGACATGATAGAAGCAAAGGTCACGACTGGTGGTGTCCTTTCCCAGAAAATTTTCAAAAAAGAGATTTTGATATATCGACAATATAGATAATTTTGGGCTGCATAATATCAAAAGTGATAGCTTGATAAAATCTGGTAGCTTCCTCAAATGTAGATAAGTTTAATATTCATAAGCTTCGAACTTCGTCTTCTAAACAAAGAAAAGGGCAACTTGGATCATCACAAAATCAACTTAGATCACCCGTGTATAAGAACCTCTAGGCTGAATTTTCCATTTAGGCCCCCCGTTACACCGGAGCCCATTCTGCCTGAAATTTCAAATAGGTTCTTATTAGTAGAGGTCATCAAATCGGTTTAAAAAACGCTAGTTGCTTTGTCATTTAACCTTTACAAAATGATAACACAATATTTGTATATTACAAAGAACTCTAAGCTTTTCATTAGATTATTCTATGAAATTTCAGAGTTGTGTCTAGAGACTTCATCGAGCGCAATTATCTGCTAGAAATAGCATGAGTTCAAACATCGATATCAACAGTCTTCTGAAATGGTAGTTGATACGTGTTTCCAAAAAAAGCAAAGCGACAATAGACACTATAGCGTGTTTGGGTTTAATTTGTTTTGTGTGCAGCATCGCATGATACATGCCAGGTCATTCACCTTAATCCACATCAAACATATAAAGTGTGACTTTTACCATCCCAAATATGTCTCAGTTAAGTTAAGTCGGACCAAGCTTTTCCCGTAAGTTTACACCGAGTTCCTGTTTTGCCAAATCAACATCTAATTTTTGATGCTGGCAGATAGTTATCGTTGCCTCCCTCGTAATTATGAATGCTTCCCGGAATGAATCAGTTTCTTGATAGAAAGTTTCTTAAAGTGTTCAGACTTCTTGCTCGGACTTCTTACGATTTCCTTAAAGGCTCCTAAAAATATCTATCTAAAAATATCTATTTCATGAACGTTTCAAAGCAATGTCTTTCAAACATTAATCACTTGCGTCCCACCTTTGCGTCCCACCTTTGCGTCCCACCTTAACGTCCCACCTTTGCGTCCCACCTTTGCGTCCCACCTTTGCGTCCCACCTTTGCGTCCCACCTTTGCGTCCCACCTTTGCGTACCACCTTTGCGTCCCACCTTTGCGTCCCACCTTTGCGTACCACCTTTGCGTCCCACCTTTGCGTACCACCTTTGCGTCCCACCTTAACGTCCCACCTTTGCGTCCCACCTTTGCGTCCCACCTTTGCGTCCCACCTTTGCGTCCCACCTTTGCGTCCCACCTTTGCGTACCACCTTTGCGTACCACCTTTGCGTACCACCTTTGCGTCCCACCTTTGCGTCCCACCTGTGCGTCCCACCTTTGCGTTCCGGGTCCCGGTTTTCCGGTATGCCGTTTAACAACGTAGTCCTCGAGTTTTCCAATGCCATTGAATATCGCGGGATAACGATCCTCTAAATCTTAAAGTGTAACTGGTTTGCTTTGCTTTGTGTGAACTTTGTTGACCTTGACGTGAATCAAATCTAGTGCAGAGGTGCAGAGGCTGTTCATAGCTCATTGATGAACCAGCGTTCCCTTTGACAACATGTAGGCATGAATATGTTATCTTATCTTTCGTTTCAATCGTGGAATCAAATTTTCCAAGAATCGGGAGTTGCTCACTTGAACCGTACGCAAACAGCTTTGTCTTTGAGCGGGACAACTCTATCTTTTCTTTTTTCTGGAGTGCATTGAATGTTGTTTCGTCGAGAATATCAATAGATGCACCAGTATCGATGACCATTTTGATTGTTGTGTTATTTATTTTCACCTTAACATGCGGCATCTTGTGGTCGGTATTATTGTCGCATGTGAAAATAAAAAGGTCTTCACTGCTGGAATCCTGTGAGTTGGGCATGTCCTGTGAAGTTGTGTCTTGTTGAACTTGGCGAATTTGTGGCTTCTGTCCTTGCCTAGGCCCATTTGGTTTGTTTTGGGTGGTCTGTGGACGGCGATTTTCTTGTGCTGCAGAGTTGTTGCGGCTCTTATACTCTTAACTTTTAACTTTTAACTCTTAGACTCTTAACTTTGGCAAAATGACCAGTTTTACCATATTTTCGACACGTTTGTCTGCGAGCGTGGCAAGGCTTGTTTTGATGTGGCCAGGCATATCCACACTGATGACATTTTTGGGTAGTGCGTTTCTTGACAAACTTTGCTGATTCGGAGGTTTCGAGACTATCTTCTATGTCCCTTGCTTGAATTTCACTTGCTTCTAGCGATCTTGCCTTTGAGAGCAGCTTGTCGAGCGTTAACTTTTCTTCACGCAGGGCGTATCGGCGGAGCGGTTTAGACCAGGGAGCTAAACACGGGAGAGGAATCGCGCATTGAGTTGCATTCTGCGATGTGATATGCGCCTCCTTCGCAGCGGATCGCGCACTTCGCAGTGAAACCAAGATGGAAACTGAAGTTTGGACGGATAAGTGCATCGCGTTTTTGGATTGAATTTCTACAACAGTGGTAAGCATTTTAGGCTAGTTTAGACATTCATGTGACTTTTAAATGTTTTGTCTTTGGATAGCGAGAATCGTTTAGCCGTTAGAAAGCATGAATTAGCTGCAGCGGCTAAGTTTCTTCAGCGGTAGCTTAGGCCACTTCAACCTCTTTGTCACGCTCCAAGCACGCACTCGTAAAAATTTCACTCTGCCCTACCCCGCCCAACTTTGAGCAATCGAAGATGCTTTTGGATGACTATTGGGAATAAATCAAGCGAAAAATTTTTCTGAGATAGTATGAGACTCGCGAGATATTTTAGTTTTCTTTCGGGGTACTTGCACCGGTTCTTCTTTAGGCCCATTCTCGCGCTTCAACGACTTTCAGAGACGGCAACCGATTCAAAACTTTCGCAATTTCGAGTTATTTCGATCAATCGAATGGGAGTCGAACGGTTTATGAAATAGTGAGGTAAGTTGAAATCCTGTGAAACCTTAAATGAATATATTTCAAATCCATCTGTGTCTTCTTCTTGGTCGTTCTCCACAGCAAAGATTCCGTTGCTAGGCAAGCCTAATTATAATTGCTCCGTTGCTACGTCAATGGAAACGAGGTCGCATATCACATCGCAGACAGCGCCAGCAGGCGTTTCCTTGGCCTGGTTTAGACAGGCAGTTTTGAATAATAGCTGATTTCAATTCTTTTTGTAGATCGTGGAATTCGCAATGAGCGGCAAGCTTGCGGAGTCGGATAGCAAATTGGTCAGTGGTTTCCCCAATGTGCTGTTTAGCTTGACGAAATTGAAATGTTTCAAAGTCAATATTCTTCTGCGGGGCGAAATGTGCGTCTAACTTTGCCAAGGCGGTCTTGTAGTCTTTCGCTTCATCTTCTGCGACAGGCAGTGTTTCAAATATATCTTGTGTGGTAGCCCCAGCTTGGTACAACAGCAAAGCTCTCTGTTGGGCATCATCTTTAACATTTGCAGCAACTAGATACGTTTCAAAACGGCGTTTCCATTGCGTCCAACACTGGCCAACTGAAGTTGGATCGGAAACGGGATCAAACGGCGGGAGCGGAGAAACATCGATTCTTGCCGTTGCCATTGAGAAACAGTTATGCGAGTCTCAAGTTGCGTGTTTCTGATGATTTATAACTCTATCATTCTTGTATTTATCCTCGTCGCCAAATGTACTGTCTTAAAACGCTTATCTAAATGATACACATCTTGCTCGTGGCCGACATCTTGAGGAGACCTTACGCTAACTCTAACTGTCTAATCTGCACGTGATACCTAATTATCTCTAATATATTATAATTATGCTTGAACATTACACTATGAAGAAGGCGGACGCAAAGAAAAAGACAGATTTTTGGCACATTGAGGCCTTTCGAACCTACGTTCTCATCAGAGTGTGACTTTAGATTTAAAGTTAGAGTCAAGATTTCTGTTATAAAGGCAAAATGGATTAATGTGATTGACAGATTGATTTACATTGTCTTTTATTCACGGGGGCTCGACTTAAATCAGTTCATCAAGGCGTGTCCTTGTTCAGTGGCGGCTGGTGCTATAGGGCACTTGGGGCAGTGCCCCACCTGCAAATCTCAAAGAAAAGTAAAAAATTGCAATGACAAAAATTATGACGAAATCCGTAAATAATTTTGTGTGATTTGAATAAAACAGCGGGACTGTATTCAGATTTGTTGTTTGAGCCCTATCAAAAGCGTAGGTGTCGTTCTTGTATTGATAAGTGACGTCAAGAGCTCATTGATATTGATAGAATCGGCCTCTTTTGAGGCTATCAGATTTCTATGACCTTATGAACTTCCTTCTCTTTGTTTCTGTAGTTTCAGGGCAAAGATTTTTCTGCCCCTCTCAGGCTGGAATTGTCATGCGCACCATAGCGTTTTCGTCGTTTTCGTCATGCCATGAAGTTAGCTGATTGGTCAATTTTCGTAAAATTTGGGCAAGAATCAATTTGCCCTTCCCAGTCAACAACAGCAACATCACTTTGTGCTGCAGACATTTCGCAGGCCTAAATGTTGTTGTCAAAGAACGATCGAATGAAATGTGATAGCCAAAGTCATGAGAAGGGAAATTAGAAGTAAAATTTTGGTGGCCAGATCGCCCGGAATGGCTGATAAAGTCACCATAGCGTAGATTTGCAAGGAGCTTGTATGCACGGTAAGACCGGCTTACAGTACACATTGCAGCAAGTCTGAGAAGACATGTTTCCTTGCCTAGCGAGACTTAACGAGAAAAAGCTTGGACACAATCACTGGAAACATTTGTTAGAAAATGCCGAGGACTATTTGATGTCTATTTTGTTGTGTTTTTCAAATGTTCATTGCATGCTTCAGCGACAAATAAACAAGTCTTTACAAAAATTTGAAAGCAAAGTTTGAACTCAAGGCAAGAAAATATCTTTTGAGGCATTCCGCCATAAGTAAACACAAGAAGAACGAAAGCCATATTCAAAAAGGTTCTACAGAAAGTTTCAAAAATTAGATGAAAAAGGGCGTCGCCAATGTTTTCCGAGCGTTTGAAGGGCGTGGTCGATACAATTTTTCTGGGGGCTTCCCCAACCCCCCCCCAATTTTTCAAAAGCTGCCCCACCAAATGTTTTCCTCGCCAGCCGCCACTGTCCTTGTTGGAATAGTCTGTTTTCGTAATCTGTTAACAAATTTGAGTCACTTAATTTAAAAAAAACATAAATTTTGAAAAATGGTTCTTTCAGGTTCTTATTCGTTTTTCCGCAATTAAACACGTTTGTTGGAAAGTTGCATGTCGATATTCCACTTCTTGATTCCGATATATGGTTGTTCATTCGTTGTCTTAAATTTGTTGTTTGCCCAATGTAATTCATGTTGCCGTTACACATGTTACACGAAAGGAAATATATTACGTTCTTGCTGTCGCAGGTGATTCGTGATTTTATGTTCCATGTACAAAGCATACAAGTCAAATCTTTCAATAGGGCACAGGGAAGCCCATAAATCTTCCAATTTCACGTTTATCAGCCAATGGTGTTGCCGTATTCTCGTCACATGACCGAAAATAAGCTCTTTTAGACGAATTTTCGAGTACCCTTACGAAAATCAAAATGGACATTCGAGTAATAAAGATACAGAGCTGCTTTTGCCGCGAGTCGATTCTACAGGCCCTATTCCATATTTCACACCTTGCATTTCAATAAAATCTCATCAGGGATCAGCACTACATCGAATTTCATGAAACCGAAAATAGGCTTATATTCAAATATCATTTGGGAACGCAACAAATAAGATATAAGTTCCAAAATTTCACACCTTACGTGAATTATAGCAAGGAATAAGCTGAAGATGTTTCTTTGCTTCAGTTTCCCAAATCCTTGACGAGTCTCAGCTATTTGCGACGAAGAAAGCTATTGGGCCTACCTTCATCCACTGCATAATGCTATTATTCTGTTTCAAATTTGCTTCTTTGTTGTAGCAAGGTAGCAGAGCTATTCACCAACAACATAACACCAATTTCCACTATTCTCCGCTGAAAAATTGCCATCAACTTTGGTAAAACGCGATGAACTTTCAACAGTTCTTCGCCACACTATCTATGCCAAGTTTTGAAACAGTGTGCTCACGTGGAGAAAATTCTGTTATCGTCAAAGCGCTCAAGATGTCATGGTCAAGAGGTAGGTCTCGTATCATCCTCTCTCTACAAAGACTTGGCCTTTGTTTTAGTATGAAAAGTGGAAGGGATTGAGGCCGGGCTTTCAAAATTATCTGTATTTCTTAAAAAAAGGAAAATGTTGAATGCACATTTCAAAATAATTTGAATGAATATGAGAGTTTTTTTCATGGAAGTTAAAGGGTATTGGAGCTTGCGAAGATACCTAGGCCCCCTATCATTTGAATAATTCAAATTCATGTGAAATATGCATTCACCATTTTCCTTTTTTTAGAAAATAAAGATAATTTTGAAAGCCCGGCCTCAATCCCTTCCACTTTTTCGTACTAAAACAAAGGTCAATCTTTGTAGAGAGGAAATGATACGAGACCTTTATGAAGTGGATGCAGGTAGGCCCAAGAGCTTTCTTCGTCGCAAATAGCTGAGACTCGTCAAGGATTTGGGAAACTGAAGCAAAGAAACATCTTCAGCTTATTCCTTGCTATAATTCACGTAAGGTGTGAAATTTTGGAAGCTATATCTTATTTGTTGCGTTCCCAAATGATATTTGAACATAGGCCTATTTTCGGTTGCATGAAATTCGATGTAGTGCTGATCCCTGATGAGATTTTATTGAAATGCAAGGTGTGAAATATGGAATAGGGCCTGTAGAATCGACTCGCGGCAAAAAGCAGCTCTGTATCTTTATTACTCGAATGTCCATTTTGATTTTCGTAAGGGTACTCGAAAATTCGTCTAAAAGAGCTTATTTTCGGTCATGTGACGAGAATACGGCAACACCATTGGCTGATAAGCGTGAAATTGGAAGATTTATGGGTTTCCTTGTGCCCTATTGAAAGATTTGACTTGTATGTTCATGTACAACCGTTTGCTGTCGTAAAGTTTGTAACTGGCTGCAAATACAATTTACATATTTTGCATCGAGTTTTATTGCATAAGAAAATTCCTGGATCTTGTATTTGAGTTGTCTAGGATCAGCAACAGATGTGAATTTGGCTTTCGTTAACATAGAAGTGAGATTCGGGGGCTTCTTTAATGCTAACACTGGTTTGGTGTCTTTGAACTTTCTTTTCGTGTCTGGGTCGCTGATTGTTCTGAACAAGTTTGCAATTGTTTTCATGATGTGTTCGTAGTTTAAGCTTGGGTAATAGGTTGTAACGAGAGGAATAATGTTGTTTTCTGGATTTTGTGCCGGGCCCTGTAATTTTGCTTTGTGGAAGGCTTGGTCTATCAGACCGTTTGGGTAGTTACATTTTAATAGCCAGTTTTTTAGCTCTTTGAGTCGAAATTTCATTCTATCTTCCTTTGTGACAAAAACTATTACTCTATTTGCCAGATTAAAGGGTATGGTGTTTTTGATATGATTTGGGTGAGCACTATGAAAGTTAAGGTAATCATGTGGATTGGTATCTTTGTAGTAAATGTCGGTATGAATTTCCTTTCCTTTGTTAGAATGATTTCAATGTCGAGAAAATTTAGCGATTCTTCATGTTCAGATATTGATCTTCCTTCTTCCATCGTGAATTTAATTGTGGGGTGTAATTCATTCAACGCGTTTTTAACAATTTCCGAATCAATGTTGTTTGGCAAGACTATGAATCCGTCATCCATGTATCGAAGGTAATTGCGTTTCATATAATCGCATGATTGATTGTCGAAGTATTTCTTAAAAGTAATAGGGAAAAGTATTGTTTCTTCTAAGTAACCCATAGTTAAACAGGCATAGGGTGGTGCGAATTTTGTTCCCATTGCAGTTCCTGAGATTTGTCGAAACATTTTGTTGTCGAATAAAAAATTATTGTTTTCAAGTACAAATTTAACGGCTTCGAGGATAAATGACTTCGAAAAACGTTCTGGAATCAGATCTGATCTGGCGTTTATCCAATAATCAATTGCAGTTAATCCAAGTTCGTGCGGAATGCTAGTGTATAAACTTACGTCTTACGAGGTCATACGAATACAGTTTACTGCAGGTTTCGAATTCTGTTGGAATTTTTCTGAGGAAATCCCAGTCATCTTTGACGTAAGTCGATGATGAAGGTACAATTGGTTTTAAAAGGGTGTCTAAAAATTCACTGAGTCTTTGGGTGGGCGATACGGGCCCTGCAACGATCGGTCTCCCTTTAAAGTTTTCCGGTGCTGACATTTCGATGTATTCCGAATTAGAATTCGATATGGTGTTAATGATGTCTTGACATTTATGGACCTTTGGAAGCACATAAAGGCCCCGTTCACACTGCTACGTTTTCATATGAAAACGGAGTAAAACTTCTCCGTTTTTGCCCTGCGTTCACATTGCTCCGCTGTGAAAACGGGGCTTTTCGAAAACGCTAATGAAAACGCATAAATTCGAAAACGGTGCGTTTTGAAAACGATCCGTTTTCAGTGTGAACGCCAAAAACGGAGACATTTGAAAACGCTGCACATTCCTTTGTTAATAGACTTTTGATTACAATGCCATTCAAAGTCGCGATTGGCGCCTTGTTGACAGCTATTAACAAAAGGCTTTGTTTTGAAAAGGGGATTAACAACACCGTTTTGCTGGAGCAATGTGAACGCCTATCGTTTTCATAGCGTATCTATTTGAAAACGGAGCAATGTGAACGGGCAGCGTTTTCATCAACAAAAACGGATAGAAATGAAAACGCAGCAGTGTGAACGTAGCCAAAAATTGCTGCTTTTCCATTCGAAGTTAGTTATGAATTGTTGTTCTTTTGTTGTCAAAACATCCTGATACTTATTAACTAAGGTTTTCAAGTTTCTCATGACGATGTTGTCTTGGTCTAATGTTACTCCTTCATAATCATTTCCATTCAAGTGGCCCTGTAAGACCAGCTTTTTTCTATGGAAATCCTTATCCATGATGACGAAATTGCCTCCTTTGTCGGCTCTCTTAATGATTATGTCGTCTCTGTTAGTGATTTCTTGCAGGGCATTCCTTTCCTCTTGTGTTAGATTGTCTTTAACGAAATGTTTTTTTTTTCTTATACACAATCTAAAAATTTACAATTTAACAAAACATGTTTACAAGAACGATACCATTGGGAGCATGATAGGCATGGCTACCCTAAATGATCTTTTAACAAAAAACCAATACAGATACTAAAGGCTATACCAAAGTTCTGGTCCCTTCATAGGAAGAAACAGATCGCAGAGATTAGATAACACTTTTGCCGGATCGGAGTATAAAGTTGACAGGTTTTGGTATAGTCTTTAGTAACATAGATATATTTACAATACATTTATGGTGTTATAACAATATCAAAGATTAATAGAGAAGGATGAGATAAAAGATTACTGTCCCTAGGTTTGCGTTGGTGGTGCTACAAAAAACGCTCTGATGAGTGAATGAATTTTAGCGTTGATTCCAAAATTTTTCTGTTTTGGTCATGAGTAAAACTTTTATCACCAAACAACAATATTTGCACAAGGGTTTGATTTGGCAGGTTTAAGATGTTGTGTAGTTGGAATACTTCGTTAACGGTGCCAAGGAGCTCACGCCTGTGATCTTCATATGCATGGCATTGCAGCAAGAAGTGTTCAGTATCCTCAATTCCATCATTAATTAGACACATTGGGTTAACAGTGTCTCGAAAGTTATGGTTGAATTTGTGAGAATTTAGCTTACTGAGGCCTACGCGTAGCTGGGTGAGGATGGCAACACCTTTTGGATCATAAATTCCATAAATAGGTTTTTGGGTGGGGCGGATGAGAGACGAAATGTTTTGTTGGTTCTAAAAGTTCCATGAAATTGCAAATCGAGTTTATTTCTGGGTTGTTAGTAAAGATCGGTCTGTTCGATTTGTTACGATGTATCGAAATGTCCTCATTTTCTTTGTCTGCAAAAACTTCTCGTATTTTCACTTTGCGTGTAAAATCCTTAATGTCGCTGTGAAAAGTGTTCTTTGGTGTTGCTATCGGAGTGAATTTTGGTCCTTTTGTTAATAGGGAAACGTGTCTCTGTGCCAAGACGAAGGATGAAAGGTTGAGGAGTTTAGCGGAAAAAGCGGAGGGGGCGCTGGAGTCTCTGGCTGCGGTAGTTTTTTGGCATTTGACGATCATAGCTGCCTTGAAATGTTTGGCTTCTTCCGCGTGGGATCTGTGCTGCACCTTCGAGATTGCTGTCTTTTCTTGGTCTTCTAGGAGGATTTGGCTTGGGGATTGCAGAAGCGGCGTTGTTTGGTGTTGTAGCTGCAGTGTTTGGTTGTGGCCTTGTTGCGAGCTTGTTTATCTCTTTTGATGATTTCTTTTTCGTCATACATTACACCTCTAGAGAGTCAAAAACAATGGTACTTCAAATTGCCAGATTTGCAAATCTGTAATGAACAATAAACAGCATGTTCGTTGCTTTAACTCCGATTAGAATTTCATTCTAATCGTCATGAAAACCTGCCTGAGAAATATGACATTATGGTAAACAACCACAACAACGATTCAACTAAACTAACCGTTGGAAAAACGTTCAAGCAAGGAATGGCAAATGGCGGACAATACAGGAATTGCTCCGACCCGAAAACTCTCGTTTTTCTTCCGACGCCAAAGCTTTCGTGGAAGACACAAACACCGAAAGACCCTTCGCGCTTCTGATTTTATCCTCTTTCGCACAAGTTACACGAAACAAACATGTAACGATACTTGACTCACAAGTCTGGCGTAGCCTGCATGTAGACTTTACTTTTTAGTGCGAAGGAGAGCCAGGGCGGAACTTGTAAAGTCTGCGAATTAGCGTCCATTATTGAGTTCTGAACGACAAGTCCCTCCTGCGAAGAGGAGCTCAATCTTACGCAATAAATTGACTCCGCAAACGGGAAGAAATAATCCCGTCATGTGAAGAGAATCAGAGATGGCGCCAGGGAAGAAATGCTGGGGGGGCAAAAACTGTCAGAGTGCCGACGGCGAGCGAAGCGAGCACAATTTTTACGCGCCACACCTTTCAGATTGGCTTAAAATACGACTACACTCTCTAAAAGCATAACAAGCAAGTTACGAGAGTGCCGACAGTGCACAAAAATTTTCAAAAATTCAAGTGCCGACGGGGGGGCTCAGTGAATTTTTGGGGGGGCTCCTGCCCCCCAGAGCACCCCCGGTCGCGCCATCCCTGAAGAGAATCCCACCCACACACAACTTCAGTGCCTACAATTTACAAACTGCAGAGGCAATAAGGATAAAAAACTCACCAGTAATTCAAAAACCCCACTTGCTGACAAATGTCTAGGAAGCTAAGGGTACTAAACAACACATCATTCCCCATCTGACGATCACCAGGCCTAAGCCTCAAGTAAACGAGTCAAGTAAACGTGCTGTCCTCGGAGAAACTTTCGAAGAATTGCCTCTTGATCGTTGTAGACTTCCTTAACCGTGACAATATGCTTGTCTGTTTATAATTCCTTCAAGACATAGTTTCATCCCAAGTTATCAATTCCTGAAGACAGACAAACTGAGCAAACTTTGTCGGTGAACTTGTTTAGTACTTGTTTACGTTACGACGACAGTTTGTTGTTGTCTCTCAAACAATCATCACAAAGGGTCGCGAAACACAAGACGATTCTGTCAACTTTTGATTGGGTCCTTAGAATCTCAAACCAGATGCTGATTGGCTAAAAGACAATACCTGGACAAAACGTGAGAATTATTACTGCGCAAGGTGTTAGAACTCAATAATGGACGCTAATTCGCAGACTTTACAAGTTCCGCCTTGGGTCTCATTCACAGTGACAAGTAAAGTCTGCACGCAGGCTAGTCTGGCGGGGCGTTGTTACTGTTATTCTGTGTTTCTTGTTTTATGATTTTGATTGTAAAGGAAAAATGAAAAATGATGTGGGTTGTTTTGAATAAGCAAAAAATTTCTCAAAAATAATTTTTCTCCTCTTGAAGTGAAATTTCTTCATTTTACAGTTTACTTAGTTGCCAAGCATTCCGTGCAAAAACATGCCTTGATTTTTCCTAGACTAGCTCCACTAGCCCCCCCCCCCAATTTCGCTGTTGTTGTTGTTGCTGATGGCCAGCTCAATGAGGGACTAGTTGCCAAAGAGTATCTCAAATCGGAATTTTGGAGCGGAAAAATCTGCTCCTAACTTGATTGGAGCATTTTAACGAAAACAATGGCTAATTCCTTTGTAGCCAATCGATTTTTGCTCTCTTTACTTTTTATTCCTCGAAGACCTCCTTTTCAAAGTGAGTCTAATGCATGGTCCGAGGTTTCTCAGAAATAGCAATGACGTCGGATCTCCTTGTCGCAGCTCGATCGAGCAGAGAAGTTGAGGGAATCTTAGCCAGCCGTTTTTTACAGAGTGAGCAATTGGAAGGAATGTTTATTTGTGCTGTAACAGGACATGGCAAAACGTGATGCTTTTGCAACATTTCAATGGCATTTGCAAGAACATTCAAGACTGACAGTGTCTCCATATGTCAACTGATGTCAGTCAGGAGTAACCCAATTCTGGTTGGTAATTTATTTCGTTCACACTTAGCATTGGCTCGTGTATTTAACTTTCTGATTATAATCGAACTGCAAGGCAAGCAGGTTAACTTGGAAAATGAGTAATAGATTTCTTCTTGCCTTTCTGTTGGGCCATAAATTGGCCAATCAATAAACTATTGATTGTTTAGTATTGAGGGTTTTGATTTGAATGCAGTTCCAAGCGAAAGCTTTAGTAGACCTAGTCTTTTAAGGATTTATATGGTGCACATAGGTGAAGGGATCCAACAAGGTCTACTGGTGTAAAATGAGTAGCATTAACTGCTGGGAAAGAGTAGACCAAGCCAAGATCTGATTAATCAGCATTCACCATGCTAGGGAGGGTAGTTTGAGTAATTCTAGCCAGAGGATTGCTCTGATAAATGATCTTAGCAGCAAATTTTATCCAGATTTTTTATCCTTCCTATCTTACCCCATGTTTGACCCTTTTAACCCCCAACTCACCCATTTACCCCAGTAGACCCTAAATGTTTTGTCTTGTCTGATGTTGAATTGCACAAAGAAAAACAAAAGTTAATATAATGTTTCGCTTGTGATGTCATTTGAGATGTGCTCTTTATTTTGAAGTGATATCAATGATTTTGATCCACAGGCCTTTGATGAAATCAAGATCTTTGCCTCATCATCAGACCTCACATCAGTATGCACTTAGATGGCACTAATCTTGGGGAGAGAGAGAGTCATTCTGATGAAGAAAAGTGTTTGGAAAAAACATAAAGAATTCCTTTTAAAAATCCTTGTACTTTAGATGCTGCTTAACTGATTGCTAATAGTGACAATATATAATGATGATGTGATTTCTAATCCTGACAACTCTTTGATTCCTCTATCATAGTCACTCTGAACTTCTCTGAACTTCTCCGAACTTACGATTCATGTTTACCAACCATGGTCAGCTTTGTCACAGTCACAAATTGTCTGCCATTCTTTAAATTCACATAAAGTTAGACTCATTTGATGATCACCGAACACGGCAGCAACAACAACTAAACAATGATTCCGTGATCCGAATTTTAGGCACATACTGCTTGTGAAAACGAGGCTATCAAATCAATCCGGTTTCAGATGCTGTTTGGCAACAAGTCTCTGTATTAGCGACAAATTAGTTCTAAGGAGCACACAGAGCTTTTGGAACCAGTCTAGATTTTTCCTTCAATGAATTCGTCCTTTTATGGTTTCACACTGAATAGAATTTCATACTGTGTGGTTCACACAGTTCAGGTATTTAGGGTCTTGCAGATAGATTTTCAGTTGTACGGAAGTTTTATATCAGACAACAAACTTCCCAAACATTCAACCTTAAGATAAACTCATGAATAAATTGGAGCTCTACGAATACCTGGGCCATTTGTAATCTCCGGCATCGGCATACGGCATTCGGCATTCGGCATCTCGGCATCGGCTTCAAGTATATTAGTTGTACAAATAGAAAGAACCGAAAATTCTACCCAGGGGGTAGGACAGGACAATGAGCAGATTACGAAGTACTGCTGTTTGAAGTTCCAGACCAGATACAATGTAATTGGCTGGGCTACAGTACAGCATGCAAATATCTTTTTTGTAAGTGGATTGTGATGAGAGGAAACCCAGCACCAAGCTCTAAGGCACAGATTACTCTCCTCCGCGAGGTGACCACAGAACCGCGGACCACAGAAACTGAACTAATAAAGAAAAACATTAAAGAAACCTCACGGAGGAGAGTAGGCACAGATAATAATTCAAGAAACTCTCTATGCAAATTGAGGAATCCACTGCATATTTTCACTTTGTTGTACTTGTTCATTGTCTTTATACTGTTTATTCATCAGCTGTTCACGTTATTTGTAAAGGGGAAGGTTGGGGAGTCAGGATCACCAATCACGGAAGCGAAATGTAAAATTTCACGTTCCACGTTAAAGAAATATCGCATTTTACGCTTCACAAAAGTGAATGGTGGCTTTTCATCTTTGTCCCCCAAAAAATATGGCATTGCAAATCACGTTTCAGGAAATACCCCTTACCATCCTTTGTAAATATCTCGGGGTGTGGAGGGCGTGGAATCCCCCCCTTTACAGATCCACTTATTTCTTGGAAATTTTCTGGGGAAATCTCGACTGAGATTAATTCCGATGATATTTGTTCATAAATATTTATGAAAGGAAAAATAGCTGGGCGAAGAAATGTTTCTGAATCTATTTCTGGACAACCCATTTTGTGTGAAATTTAAAGACCCTCTGCTAACCATTAGGCTTTGCGCCCATTCTTTGTCATGTGCAAAGAAACAACTGGAGACGACACGTGCGAGGTATGGGAGGTATGTCCGTTGCCTAGACCTCTTTTGAAATTGGAGAAAGTAAAATATCAAAATTTGGACTCTACACCTTTGTCTATGCTTAAGACCCATTGTCAAACGCGATCCTTTTTTCATTGAATAAAAGGCAAGGCAAAGAGAATTTAGGCCAATGGCCAGAAACGATTTTCAGATGATACGAAAGTCGAATTTGGCGCCACAAAGGATCATAGTTAGCAGTGACTCTTTAATTTCTTAGGGCTTCAGAAATGCATAATTCTACTTGGATAATGTCTAAATTACGCCACTTTTGTAGGAAAGCATGAAGCGCAGAGACCAAATTGGATGTTTCTTTGGGCTTAATTTGAAATTCAAAAACATATCTTCACATCCCAACTCCTGCTTACAAAATTTAAACAAAACCATGCATAACTTTATTGTTATCCTGCCAAAGCTCTGATACCCCCTTGGTAGGATCGTTGATTCTGACTACTTGCATAACTAACATGCTTGACATCGATGCCGGACATCGATGCCGGGATGCCGAATGCCGGATGCCGAATGCCAGGGTTTACAAATGGCCGAATGCCTACACACGCAGATGAAAACAAATGATAGCCAAAGGAACAATGGCTTGTCTAATTACAGTATAGTGCTCCAAAGAAACATATTCCTTGAAGCCCTTTGTACTTGATACCAACCACATCAGCGTGCATGACTGACCCTAAATCATATTATTCATACCGGATATTTCCAAAATATCCTTTTGATAATGTACGATGTTATCTGTTTCTTTATTTTTTTTATTATTATTATCATATTATTTAAAGTTGGTATGTACAAAATAGTTCTATAAGAGATCTAATTAAAACCAACTATCTAATTACAAAATATACAGGAAAAGAAAAATGCCAGTTCATCAAAAATAGTAAAAAAAGAGGACACGAGTTGAGATCAGTGCTTCTATTTGCAATTTTTGCACATGCATCTTTCACCTTTCCAGTTTCTAATTGCATTTTTGAATAATTGTACTGACTGTGCATTTTTCATGTCATCAGGAAGATAGTTCCAAAGGATGCTGCCCCTGAATGACAATGAATTTGAACCATAGGTTTCGGTTCGTGTAGGTGGTAGTCTTAGTAAATTTTGAGTTCTCAAGTTGTACGTGAGATCTTTTTCCTCGAAAAACTCCCACATAAAAGATGGATTTTCAAAATGAAGGCATTTATACATCTCCAGCATTAATTTTTGGAGATTTCTTTGGTGAATAGTACATTCATTTGCCTTCCGAAGGAGGGTTTCAAACGGAGAATCAAAATCATTCAGAACAAGTCTGAGAGCTCTTTTGTGGATCCTGTCAATTTCTTTACTCGCAGTCTTTCCACAGAACATCCAGATGAGGGGTGAATAATTGAAGCAAGACATTATGAAGGTATTATACAATGTCTTGGCCTTGGGCTGTTCTAGGTAGTGTGAAACGCGCGAGAAGGCACGAATTTTCGAATTCGCTTTTTGCTGATGGCATTTGCATGTTGGTCAAATTTTAATTTTGAGTCAACTGTAATTTCCAAAAGTTTCACGGTATTGACTACCTTGATCTGTTTATTGTTGATGTTTAGTTGCATTTCTATTTCTTTATTTAATCCAAGGAACATAACTTGGAATTTACAGGGATTTGCAACCATTTGGTTCCACTTGAACCAGTAAATAGCATTACTGATATCATTTTCTAAGCTCAAGGCAACTTTTTCAATATTCCTATCATACTTGAACAAGGTGTTATCATCTGCAAAGTTGCAGACATCACAGTCTTGGATGAAGAGCAGGAAATCATTGAGAAAGAAATTAAACAAGAGTGGTCCTAAGACGGAACCCTGTGGGACACCGCAGACAATGTCTTGCCAATCACTAACGGTAGAACCGATCTTAACGCGCTGCTTTCTATTAGAAAGGTAGCTAGCGATCAACCTCAGGCTGCGTATGCCAAATCCATAGGCTTCGAGTTTCGCAATTAGAAGGTCATGTGGCAAGCAATCATACGCCTTTGATAGGTCCATCAGCACCATTCCAATGGTGTAATTTTCATCAAGTTTTTTGCGACAGAACTTGATAAGTCGAAACAGTGCATGCTGTGTGCTGTACCCTGCACGAAACCCGCATAACAGATTTGATAATACTTGATTGGCGAAGGGCCACATTTGCTTCGTCATGCAGCGCTCAAATACTTTGGATATGGCAGATAAAACGCTAATCGGTCGGAAGTTAGTTTTTTCAAATGCATCATCGCATTTGAAAATTGGCGAGACATCTGCTAACTTAAGGATATCTGGGAACATTCCAGAATGGAACATCATATTGATATAGTTAGCAATATCTTTAGAATACGGTTCCGAAATTAATTTCAAAATGTCAGTTGGTATACAACCGCTGGACTTTTTGCTACTAGCAAGCTGGTTTATTTCATTCCAGACATCACCGGGACAAACTGCGCAAAATTCAAACCGTTCTTGCATGAGTACTGTACTCTTTATCTTGATAATACTCGGATGGTTTTTGTAAGTTTCAATTGCATGTAGAACAGGGTCATTCATTCTGCAATCAGATGGCAGCATAGGCTTTTCAATAGGCAGTGTATCTGTGATATTTACAAAATAGGAGTTGAAGATATTGGCAATATCTTCATCCTTGGAGATAATTGAGCCGTTCTCAATAAGGACTATTTTGTCACTGACATTAGTTGATTTACCAGCAAAGATTGGTTCAAATGTCTTCCAAAACTGCTTATCTTTACCAGTTTTCACGGGGTCAAGATTTCTATAAAACTGCCGCTTTGCCCGTTCATTTAATTTTGAAACCACATTTCGAAAGTACAAAAAGCAACGAAATGTATATCTCTCTTTTCTGTTTTGTGCCATTGACAAACGGTGAGTAGAATGGAATGTTTGTGTCCTGTTCTTTATGTATTCACCAACCTTTGTCCTAAAAAATATTTAGTCCATGCCGTTCCCCTTTGTTTTGGCATGCGAAGGAGCTACTTTTGCCATTAGCTCACTGTCACATATCACATTTATTTGGGCCTGGCCTGTTGCAAAATGCAAAATTACAAAACAGTATGTCTTATCCTTACTCGCGAGGACTGGCCTCGTGAAATAGTTCTACTGCATTTCATCTACGAACATGGCATAAAACACATATCTCTTTCGTATCTGCAACAGCAGACAAGGGAAGCATAGTTCCCTCGCTGCAAACACACAACGCCCTGCCCGCCCTTACTGCGAAAACAGTCAAAAACAGTGGTGCTAAGTCTCCGGCCAGGAGCCTCAGTCACAGACGAACCGAAAATCGTATATTTACGAAAATTTTCGGGTCGGAGCAATTCCTGTATTTACCCACTAGTACGAGAAGAAGTCAAAACACAAGAAAAGACACAAAGGCAAAACATAGAATAAGAAAGTATGAAACATTCTTCACGTGTCAGAATCGCCCATGTTTTAATATGCGAAACGACCATAGAATTATGCTGACTTTTCGTGTTTTAACTGGTTTGTTCTTTTAAGGTATTTACTGGAAATACTGACCACACAGGGATCGTATACAACTGGCTTTCAAACCCCACAAAAGCAAGACATGTAAGATTTAGAGCAAGTGATGTTGCTGGAAATCATATTTGTGCACGTTTGGAATTCTATGGCTCTTCTAGCTCCAAAGGTATTCTGATATTTACCTTTTTATTGATACGTACAGCATTTGTTTACACGTGATTATCGTATTTCGTTTGATCGACTTGCGTTGTTCTAGAACAGCAAAATACAATAAGAAAGTAGGGAAAATAGTTCCAAAATTAGCTAAAATACAGGGAGACCCAGAAAAAAGTTTCTGATTTCGAAAATTCATAGCATCAAGAGCACCTAATAGGTTAGAATGAATCGACTTGGATAAATGCCGAAATGCCGAGTAACTTTGCCATTTTTTATGTTTTTGGCTCAGAAAGAAGAGGTAAATTTAATACTGCGAAAATTTCTTGGTTGAGAAATGCCTGAAAAAGAGTCACTTCAGGGTAATTCTACTTCAAACAGGGACCAAAAAGAAAAAGGTTTAATCCTGTACTCTTACATTTTGCTGATTTTTTGTTTGTGATTTAAGCACGTTGATAGTAGAAACATATCCAAATTTCAGCTTTCTACCATTTGCCATTCTGAGGATATCGTATTTCAAAGTTTTGATATTGTTGGGCCTAAGTCTTCATTGGCCGCCATTTTGAATTCACACTTTTCATGAAATTAGCTATGTTTTGATCATCTCTTCAGAACTGTATCATCTAAATGTGATTTCCATGCAGTTGTGAGGTGGCGAGCACAAAAATAACCTTAAAATGCTGGTAAAGCAGATACAAATGGCCATAAATGTACAAATGTATATTGATTAAATAATTTGCCTTTGTTTACATTTCACAAATTTCTTTCATGTTGCTTGACTTTGACAAAACGGATCTTTTCCATGCTCAAAGTAGACACATACATCTACTTTCATGGAAATAAAAGCATAGATGTTGTTGTTGCATGTAATACAAATAAATGCACAAATGTTTTAAACACAGATAAATCCTTAATGGCAGGTTTGTCCAAGGAAATTTTTTCCATGAAGTATATGTGTGTGTCTACTTTGAACTTGGAAAAGATCAATTTTTTCAAAGTCAAGCAACATGAAAAAATAGTGAAATGTAAACAAAGGCAAATTATTTAATCAATATACATTTGTACATTTATGGCCATTCGTATTTGTTTTACCAGCATTTTGAGGCTACTTTTGTGCTCGCCACCTCACAATTGTATGGAAACCACATTTGGATGTTACAATTCTGAAGAGCTGATCAAAAGATAGCTAATTTCATGTAAAGTTTAAATTCAAAGGGGCGGCCAATGAAGATTTAGGCCCAACAATGTCAAAACTTTGAATTACGATATTTCCAGAATGACAAATGGCAGAACGCTGAAATTTGTATATGTTTCTACTGTCGTCATCCTTTAATCGCAGATAAGAAAATCAGCAAAATCTAAGAGTCAATGGTTAACAAGCTGTCCCTCATTGACTTGGAGTTACCCTTGATTAAATCGTAAGGAATCTCCTCACACACAACAATACGCAAGGACATTTCACCTCACTCAGAGCCTCTAAGAAATAGATGTTCATGCAAAAGCACAGGAAGCCCAAATCGCTAAGTAATAGATGTCATTTTTGTCCGTCTGCCGATATGGTGATGATCAGTGCAGCAGTACAGTAATGAAACCTCCTCTACTCAATGATTAGTTTATTTCACAATGAAGCTAAACAGTACAACTTACCTCTTTTAAAACGTCAGTGTTGTTTCTTTGTGTATCTAACTCTGGTGTTGTAAAACAAAGAAGCATTGCCATTTCTTATTCGATTTTGAAAGTCAAGGCAACCAGTCGTACTCGATCTGGAGTCGAGGCAACTATATTACGTCACATAACGCTGGTGAACGGTTCGCTGTGTAGAGTACTGTACTTAAAAGATAACAAGGATAGAAAGTTTTCCAAAGGCCAATATGGAAAATCGTTTTCAAGTGCTCTCTAACGCAGCACACCTTGCCTAAAATGAACTTTATCATACATCAAAATGAAGCTCTATTATTCCTTAACAAACTGTGATACAATTAGTTGAAGTCAGTGTTAGGAATAAGAAATTATTAATGCTAAAACACGGGGTAGTCATTGCCAATTTGCTTTCCAACCATCCTCTGTGCAAGCATCTAGGCTTCGAACTCGAAATTCGCGTTCCCAAATCGAACAGCTTGCAAAACAATTTAACGAGTAGACACCCGTCTTCCAAGAATTTAATAAGTAAACAGTGTAAGGAAAGAGTTGGCAAAAGCTGGAGATTTTTCAATCCTACCGCAAAGCATGTGCAGGCAAATATCTCTCGCCCATAACAATATTTTATGGCTTTGTGTGAGGATTTTCATTATGATTTGATCAAATGTTTTAGGCCATTTTGCAACCACTCAGTTTTCATAAAGTCAAATTTGTTTATTTTTCAAGCGCTCAAAATATGGAAGAAAAATCACAAAATGCTTCATTCTCACTTGTAGCAAGCAGCATTCATTGCATACTAATCCATTAAGTACTCTTCGTGCGATGAATCTTCAAAAGTAGAATTTTTCTCTGGCTCACTCGGTAGTTGTATCTTGAATTCCATATTAGATGATTCTGTCTCGTTCAGCGGATATGTTGGATTTCGGTTTGAATTTCAGATTATTCTTTCAATTATATTAAGTTTTTTATCAATCAAGTATCATCATCAATTAATCGAAGTATTAAAAGTGATATTATTTTATTCAAGCCGGAAGCAAAGCCCTGTATGGTCTCGGAATGGAAAGTGGAGTGATAACCGATTCACAACTAGCCAGTTCTACCGCTAAATCGGGCGACCCTCCGTCTAAAGGTCGGTTTAGTTTGGCAAATTCCGGATGGTGTCCAAATAGTGCTGATACAAATCCTTGGCTACAGATTGATTTTGGACAACCGATGGTGGTTACAGCTATAGCAACGCAAGGACATGCCACGTCTGGAAGAACATACAAGTACAACTTGAAATATAAGAAAACAACTTCATGTCCATTAGAATATGCAAAAGATAAATCAAATGGAAATATGGTAACTTATTTTCTAGTTTATTCCGGGTGAGGCAGAAAAATGTATCCACTGTTCAAAATATCGTACATAATTACTTATGGAACCAATTTGTAATCTTTTAATTCATTCATCTTATACCCCATTCACAATGATGCAGTCAAACTAGTTTAACCTAAACCAGGTGACAGAGCAGAAACTGCTTAAAATGACGTCATGGAGCAATCTGAGTTAAGAAAGTGTTTGGACACATAATCTATTTGAATTGATAAATCGATAGTTTAAGGCTAAATGAACAAAATACCAAGTGTTGCCGAATATCTGTTGCAGGGAGCTAGGGGCCTCAAAGTTGCCAATTTTTGCGCATGCGTACGCATTCCCTTTTCTGTCAAACCAGGCTAAATTTCAACTACGATTTCAACCTATCAAATGCATTCTTTTTGTTGGATTGGCCAATTAGAGTGCAGCATTTGATAATCTGGTTTAGTTTAGGCTTGTTGGCCTGCCAGTGTGGTTGGGAGTATTACTGAGGCTTTAACACAATTTTCAGAATCTTTAGTCGAAAATCCTTGTCCTTGACATGCCCAAAAACAGCTAAAAATGGCTTGTTTACAATCATGTAGATTTGGACTTTTTGATGCCCAACATTAATAGTTTTCGTATCATAAGAAAGCAATGCCTGAGTATAAATGAATGTTATTTTACCAGTTTGATTGTTGAAACCAATGAACCAATCACTTTTAGTTTTAGGATAGGACTTACATTTTTTCATATTCTATAGTTGTAAGCAAAGAATTGGCTGAAAATTCATTCTGCCGCCTTCATCCTTTAATATCCAACTGGACGCCTTGTGATTGGAAGATCTTCTTTTATTTTTTCAGTTGTTCACCGGAAATAACAAGTTTCAGAGTGTGCCAGTGCTTAATTTGCTTCCAGTCCCAGTGACAGGTCAGATTGTGCGAATTTATCCAATAACTGCGGGGGCAGGTGCCGGAACGGAAAAATGTCTTCGAACTGAATTATATGGTTACCACCCAGGTATATATATATATGTATTTCATACTATTTATTGTATTATTATAATGCAGTGAGAAGGGTATTTCATTTCATGGGAACCTTTAATGGATGATTTGATATAACTTTTTAGGTTGATAACTTGGCGTTTAAAGAGTTTAATTGTTCAACGTTGCTCCTTATTGCAGTTACTAACTTATTTCTTTCCTTTCAGAGTTTAGGATTAATTCGTTTTCATTTGCAGGATTCAACAGTTTTCTCTCTAGTTATAGGTTCATTTTGGTCTTTGTTCTTTTACAGGAGCTAAAAATTTTCTTATTAAAGATTACAGTGTTATTTTCCGTTTTTGGGGTTTAGTATGATCAGTCCGTTTCCAATTCCGTACCAGAATTCATTTTTATAGAGTTTAATTAGTTGGTGCTGTAGATATTAGCAGAAGCTGTTAATGACATAAGCCGAAGTTATGGCAATTCTTATTAAAATTGTAACTTCTACTATGTTAACATACTGTTTTTCTTTGTGTTGTTGTGTTCCTGCTTACCAAACTTGCTAATAAGTAGCTAAAAATACTGACCAGTTCTTTTTTGTGTATTTCAGTATGTCATGATGACTTGACCACAGCAAGTGGCCTTAGCGCCTCCTCATCCTCGCTAACGGTTCCTGATGCTTTGGTTCATAGCAAATCGACTTGGTGTGCAGATGCATCAGACACAAACAAGCACATTTTGATTGATCTAAGAGCACCGAAGATGGTGACAGGCATCGGAATCCAAGGTGATTCCAATAATAATCAATGGGTGAAAACTTTCAAATTGAGTCATGCACGCACGAATGGTGATTTCACTGAGATTTCAAAGGTATTGAAAATGCTATTATAATGAAAACTTGCATCTATAATACAATCAAAGCTAAAATTATATACAAAATGTTACAAGATAATCATAGACTTGTTCAAGGAAACGTACACGTTAAAGAATCGCTTAATAATGTTATTTTGAGAGTTGATTTCACCGTATTTACCAATCATTCAAGTATTCGTTGCATTTGTAACAATGTGAAGTTGAAGCTGAAGTTGCATGTTTTAGCGCCGAGGCTGAGGTCGCAGAAATAGAGCAGACCTAATGGAATTTGTGACCCCTTGTCATGATGCTCAAGTGGTGGTACATTTGATACAACATTGAAAGTACGGAACACTTCTTGTTGCTCTGTCCTGCCTTTGAGATTCAACGTCGAAATCTTCTCGCTGGAATACGACCATTTGTCCAAATCAATAGTCTTTCGAACAACATTCTCGTTGAAATATTATTGTATGGTGATGAAGACTTCTCTAGTGACGTCAACAAAACTATTCTTGAGTTTACCATTAAATTTAACTACGAAACCGGTCGGTTTGATTAGGCTATGTACATAGCAGCCACCAAGTTCCTTTGCGTAAATGTTATTCTTTTTCCGTTGTACGTTCTATTTCATATTGGATGTCAGATATTTTTATCCAACTCATATCCCTAAACGAGTCTGCACTCGCGACCTTTTCATTTCATTTCAACCCTGATCTGACATCCAATATGAAACAGAATCTAGCAGAGTTTCCTTTAGCCTTTAATTGTGAGTGGTGTACAGTTAGTTGTATGTAAGTTTTTGTTGCGTGTCTTTATGTGCAGACTCTGGGGTAGTCGTTGTCCTTCGCTCCCCTTGGTATCGTCCCTGTAGTGTTGCATAGTAGCTAAGTAGGTATAGTAGAATGTAAAATTTGTTGTAAATTTCTTATATGAATAAAAAAAACAACAGAAACCTGCATAAAGAAACTGTCGATTAAGAGCCTCCAGGCTGATTTTTGGTCAATTAAACACCCTCTACCAGGTGTTCCAGAAAAAATTATATGGATTTGGTTGGGTTTAGAGGTGTGAATTTACCTTTAATCAATGTTCAATCACTCTCAAAATGTTCCTTGATGGTTAACTTGAAAAAAGGTACCTCATTTGTTGGTATTGATGCTTTTGATAGCAAAGATATTAATCTTAGAAGCTCAAATGTGCCTCCACTTCCAAACCAGAACTTTGCCTTTTTATCCTAAGCAAATTCTTGCAGGTTATCAAAATTTAACATCAAGGTTAAAGATAATTGAAAAACATGGCACAGTGGATGACTTCTAAGGAAGAAAAATATTATGATCTAAGTTGTCTCTTATTTTGTCAAGGATATTGTTGATTCATTCGATGTGCCTCAAGAATTTGCTTAGGCCAAAATGCCAAAGCTCTGGTTTTGAGGTGGATGCAAATTCGAGCATTCGACATTAATATCTCAGCTCTAACAGCACCAATACAAACAAACAAGTATTTATGTCCAAGTTAACTATCAAGAAATATTATCAAAGTGATTAGCCATTCATTAAAGCTAAATTCACATCTTTGGAGCCAACCAAATCTGTATTCTTTGTTCTGAGACACCCGGTATACATCAGAACTGCCATATAAATGTACATTTCAGCCATTTCAACCAGTTTCAGAAAATCACTGTCTCTTTTAGGCATGTTTTTACTGTACTTATCCTACTGTGTATCCTATCACCTAATATTATTTTGATAACGAAAATAGACGATAGCCAAAGAGCTGATTTATATTGTTGATATTTACAGGTATTTACTGGCAATGCTGATAGGAATTCAGTTGTACGAAATTGGTTGTTACCTCCCTTATTTACGCAATATTTGAAAATAAAAGTCGATACTTGGGAGGTGAAAGCTTGCATGAGAGTACAGGTGCTTGGATGCTCTAAAGGTATGTAAAGCTCATTGAGTTTATTAGGAAAGATTTGTAAAAAGTGATTGCTATACTTTGGTAGTTATTTTGCGCGCAGTTGAAATTCAGAATATCTGATGCAAGGACAGCAAAAGTCAACTTACGTTATTGATATTACACTATCGCACATTAGTTTAGGTATCAAGTCTTATGGCTAATACAGATATTTATTACTTATTTCTTTTGACTGAATGACTTGAAAGATACTTCAGCTACTATACTATGATTATACCGTTTGATATTCTCGAAAATACGGTGTATTTTATTTTTCCACTAGTTTGGGTATGTAGCGTCATCAAATTTCTAAATCGTCGTTGTAGACGTTCACAAATTGAACATTACCACGTGTTTTCTCGAATAGTTTAGAAATGACGATGGTTTTTTTTCAAAACTTTCATTAAATTCTTACAAAGGAAGAAAATCCTCTAATTCTTAATATACTGAAGATTTCAGACAAGGTCAGAGATGAAACAGAGCAAAGTAGTGAAAGGTTCTTTCAAACCATTCAATAGATCTGCTAGCTATTGAGCCTTTGAACCGTATACTTTATGTTACTTTGAACCGTGTACTTTGCACATGTTATCATCAAAATGAAGCTTTTGGGAATAGATTAAATCCGATTATTTCCTTCATTCGCATAACATTTCGCTACGAATGCAAAAAAGAAGCAAAGAATAAAAATACCTTATTCCATATTGTAGAATCCTTTGCGGCCCTAAACTCTTGCTATGATTACACCATTGGACTTTCCCAAAGCCTTTACATTTTCGAAAATAAGGTGTTATTTTCAACTCGTTTAAGGAGGTTGCGCAATCAAATTTCTAAATCATCGTTGTAGACATTCATAATCTGAGAATCGTTACATGTTTTCTCAAACAGTTTAGACATGACGATACTCTTAATATTTTTTTCAAAACTCTCATTGCAATCTTGCAAAGGAAGAAAAAACTCTCTAATTCGTAAAATGCTGAAGATTTCAGAAATGTCCAACAATGGAATTATAGCAGAGAGACAGAGCAGAAGCTACGCACGCATGCGCGAAAACTCTAACTTTAAACCCTCCTGGCTCCTGTCAGCAGACCCCAAATTTAGGCAACACTTGATATTTTCTTCGTACGGCCTTATCATTTCAAAAAGCTTATTTGCTCAAACACTTCCTTATCTCAGAGTGGTCGATGACGTCATGTTACGCAGTTTCTTAAGCGTATTTCAAACGATTCAGTCCAAAGAAATTAGTAACCGCCATTGATACAAGCCTCTTAGAATATTATAAGCCTAGGCTTTGCACTTGTCATCAAATTGAAGCTTTTGGGAGTAAATTAAAGCTGATTATTTCCTCTATTCGCATAACATTCTGCTACGAATGCAAGGAAGAAGGAAAGATCAAGAATAACTCATTTGATACCATATATTCAAATATTCCCCGAGATTCTTTGCTACGTACAAGATTGCCAAGTACAAGTCTGATTTCGTGTGCTTTAGTTTTTATTCAGTATGCCTTCATAAACAAATTTCTCTGGCTGTATGATAGCCTATATACTGCAAAGTAGGCAAACCACGGACTTAATTGGCAAATGGCATTTCCTTGCATTTGTAAATAAAAGATTGTACCGTTGACTTATGATTTCTTTCAATTATTGAAGAGATTATGAATATTGTATTAACCTTTCGAAGCTTTTTACTTGTTAATGCGAAGATAACAGTTCACAAGGATAAAATATGTCAAAGTACGTTTTAATCTGTAACAGCTATCAGTCTGAGTACAAAACGTTTTTCAACCAAGATGTCTGAAGAAGCATACGATTTTGGTTTTGGTGGGCATGTTGTATTTAGCATTATCTAGACATCCTTAGCAGCTATCTCATCACACTTTCTCTTTATTCTGCGTCGCATTCTGTTTAATGTGCTGTTTCTTCTACTCTATCTTCCAATCTTTCCATCTCTTCCTCTTAAAACTTCCTTTTTCGTGGAATAACTCTTTTAAATTCTTTGATCTTCAGACTACGACATTCTTTCAAATATCAATTCAGTCTTTGTCACCATGACAAAAGCAGAAGTTCATTGGTCAATCGTAAGCAAAGTATCATCAACCTTCACATTGCAATACAGAACGACAGAAGATAGTTCATGGAAAGAAGTTATAGCTATAAGTGGAAACACTACGACATTGACTGGCCTTGAAAAGCATAAGAATAATATGGCTAGACTTAAATCTGCAAATGGAATTTTAATGTTGAAAAATTATGTATTTGGAGGTTCGTACTCGGAGACGTCAACATTTCTTGCCAGAAAAGGTGCGCAGTATTTTTTATTCTTGATAATCTTTTCACACGTATGTTGCTCGCAGTCTGCAACCCAACCGCGAGACAGTACCTAAACCATTGCGAGGAATTATTTCGACCTTGCAAATGGTGAAATCCTAGTCAACACGGAAAAGGCTTTCAACAAGCAATACAGTCGACATTTTTTATTTGGTATTCCAAACAATAATTAAATTTGTGAAACAGAGGAATCAAGCTCAGTTAAAACAATGCGATATATTGGCTTGGTGAATAGATTTTACACCTGTGAGTAAACTCGATCAAATCCAAATGGGCAGGAGGTCCAGACCGTATGGGCGTCGCTTTACTGAATGTGTTTTTCATCACAACCATAAATTGCTTTGCCTTGTTGGAGACCTGATTCTTTTATTTGAAAAACTGACTCTTGGTGGTAGCTATTGGATCTCTAGTCTGTTGTTTGCCATCACAAAGATGAGTAGTGGAATGGATTTTTTGCTTGAAATGACTTCATTTTGTAAACTTATGCAGCACATTTTGACATGAAACTCCTTTAGCAGAGTTTGAAGTTTAACTGTGCCAAGAAACCAACGCTATGATTTGACGCAGCTACGAAGCAAGCCATCCAAATGAATTTAATTATTTTCAGTTCATAGGATGAGAACCATTGAAACGACTTTTTCTGTGTAAGCACCCTATTGCTAATCGCTATTATAATTACATTTGGAATTAGATTTGAAAGGGATTTTATGGTATTCTCATGTAGCAACAGGATCTAAATCTCTCTCAGGCCATGAGGAGATGGAGGTTATTCTGTTTTGTCTTTTATTTACAGAAGAAATTATTATTTCAAGCCATATTTCCAAATATGAACCGACATCAGTAGGAAGTCAACTACCTCACTTATTTTCACGTTTTTATTATCGAATCACATGCATATGTAGAGTAGGTCTTTGGGCACAAATTTGGACACAGGAAGAGTGCTTTATTTCTATAGATTATCAAATAGGCGAAGCCAGTAGTCACAGTGTACGCTGACTACTTAAATCTTTTGCAACATGAATAAGGACAGTCTTTCGGCAAAAGTTTGAAAACAGGACGAGTGCATTATTTCTATAGATTATCAAATGGGCGAAGCCAGTAGTCACAGTGTACGCTGATTACGTAAATCTTTTGCAACACGACTAAGCACAGTCTTTGTGTCAAAGATATAGTTCGCATAATTCCAAGCCTTTGCCATCAACGTCATATTGCACGTGCTTAGGCCTTTGCATTCGACTGACAGCAACGCCTGCAAGGTCTTCTATTTGCTTTATCCCAGGGGGGTAACTACCATATATGAAAGTACGGGGTGTGCCATTTTTTGGCGTGCCTTTTCTCGAGCAGAAAATAAATTTTGGGGTATCATTTTTGGTAAAATCACAAGTAGTCATAAATCTTGGGGTGTCGTTTTAGAAAACTAACTCTTTAGGGTATTGATTTTGATCAAATTTCACTTACTTGGTTAAAATTTTGGATGGCTGTCACAATTTTAGGATATACATTTTCAATGGCCTGTAAATTTTGGGGTATCGTTTTCGCGAAAATTTATAA